>JAGKTI010001413.1:46481-85810 GCA_018397915.1 Birgus latro | reverse complement strand
TATTGATAATGAGGATGATAAAGATCTCTTGACAGTACTGACAATGTTTGTATTGGTGACAGGTAAGCATCCCTGAGAATCGTTTGGTGCCAACACTACCCCTCCGCTTGAACTACCTGTTGTGGGTCCAGGATCTCCTCACCCACGCCGCACACCACCAACCAGACCACAGTGTTGTTGGAGCTGATATTGGTAGGCTATGACCTGTGTGTAGCAGTAGTTGTAGTTGCAGCCTCATGCTCATTTACAGGTGAACTTGGTGACCTGCAGGTCATAACTGCCCTATCACTGTAGTTCACCATCCTCCTTTTGGGGGACAGAGAGCATATTGAGGGATGTTTTTGTAACCAGGGTACTCCACAACCTGGTCGTAGAAGTGTCACAAAATCTGTGTATTAGGGTAAAAGAGAGAGAGTGAGAGAGGCCAATCTCCCATTACCCCTCATAGTAATAGTGGCCCAAAACAAGGCTCCTTAATCTAGTACAGTATATGGAAGGGTAGTTGACCAGCCCACTTCCCCTGGTGGCATTACTGAAAAATCTTGAGTTACCTCTTGAGGGTTGAACCTATGCAGTTGTTACTTCACCTGGGGCGTTTGACCTCTAGACCAGCTTCCTAATTCTGAGTCATGTTCTGTGTGCTTTTGGAGATTTCGTAACAAGTCTTCTCCAGCAATGTTTGCTGCTTATTTGATCTCAGCATCCATTTATGCATACTTGACATTGTTGGGTGGACATTGGTAAGATTTATGTGTGTTCAGGGACAAAAGTTGGCCTACTCTTACACTGCATTTATGGTAGTTCACACTTAGGCATGTCCATCACTTTCCTTCCTTTGGTGCATTGTATTGGGAAGAATCATCTGTGAGTAGAAACATACCAAGCCTCTCTTAGCCTAGGAATGTTAGCCATCAGAGGAAAGGAAGAAGTAGAAGACATGAAATACTGATAAGTAATATTGATAATTGAACATTTATAGCTCCACCTCTACAGCATTTTTTTTTTCCCAGTCTTCTGTCTGATGTGACAGACTTTGGATTCCCTTGTGCCCTGATATAATAATAATGATGATGATGGTATTATTATGTCAGGGGACAAGCGAATCCTTGTGAGGATGAGTGATGGAGATTAAGGGTTAGGGTGGAGAGGTCCTGTATATGAGGTAGGGGTCTGAGAGTTGGAGATAGGGTAGCCCGATGGCAAGAAACATAGTTATGTGGGAGCAGTTCATTAGTGGCCACTCCATTTATAAATAGGTGATTATGATGGAGGATGCTGATGACACTGATATTGATGATGATCATTGATTTTCTGTCAGGGTGTGGTGCATTGTGCGTGTACCCTTTACTAGCATCCAGAAAGCTTGGTTGGAGTATGGTGGCCACAGAAATGGACCAGGTCAGCTTTGATGCTGCCACTGAAAATGTCACTCGCAACAACTTACAGGACCAGGTGCTACTGAAGAAGGTAAGTGTGGTATTTTTCTTCAGTATTATCATCATCTGTATCATCACCATTGTTGTCAACAGCTTTATCATCATCAACACCATCATCACCATCAGCTTTATCATTTTATTATTTATCATTTTCATAGTTACCATCATCATCATCAGTTTATCATTTTATCTTTTTCATAGTTACCATCATCATCATCATCATCATCATTTTCATCTGTAAGTACAAATGGATGTTAACTTTGGGGGGGCTTTGGTTGAGAAGTTGTTGTTATTAAAATAGGTTCAGTCCCAGCTCTGGCAGGGAATGGTTTTAGGATTTGATTGTTATTTGACACCTTCATTTTGATGACATATTATACACTACCACCAGATACTATAATGCCACTTTAGGGGAGAATTTCTGTTGTTGTTGGTACAGTGTCAGGCTCATCTGAATGTGAACTCAGCAAATTACAAGTTGTGTTACTTTCTCCTGCTGTCCACTTTCCTCCGTGCAGAGGTTAGGGAAGGAGTCATGGGATGTTTGTATAACAGGGCATCAGAACTGCCTGGCTATATCCATGTCACCACAGGGATGCATCCTGTGTATTCATTGTTATTGTGCAGGAGTTAATTATTGCTGTGGTAAACTTTAAGTGAATAAAATAATCTAAAGGTAGTAAGAATGAAGTGACAAGGAAAAAGACATTGTCAGTGTGAGGTGGTTCCATAGTCTACACATATATATATAAAAGTGTACTGTATCATTAATACTATACCTTCCCACCTGTTGAAATGTAAAATACCTGTACAGTAGTTATTTTAAGTTATATGATGATGAATGTCTTAAGTTTTTACATACAGTATGGGGCACTTATATTTAACCTCATGAATCTAGGTTATATAGTTTTTAGTTTATTCTCTCTAGTACTGGATAAATTTTTTTCAACTTAGGAAAGGCCTTTTATATTGAGAGGATGTATTAAGACCATATTAAACCCCTCCATTATAACATATCTACACTAAGCTGAATAAGGTCATTAGAATATGGGAAAAATTGTCCCCTGACTGAATGAGTCACAAAAACAGAAGTAGTGACAGTTAAGTGATCACAGTGTTTTTATTTCAGGTTGAAGAAAAGGTGATACTGACTGGTGTGGTAGACAGTGAGGAGATCATCAAGCACATTTGTATGATGAGGAACCAAGAGAGGGAAGTTTATGATGATGAGGAAGGGAAGAACATTGAAATGTGCCAAGGTGGGGGAGGAAAAACCAGCAAAGTATGTAAGAGAGGGAGAGGGGAAGGAAGAGCAGTGAAGTGTGTAAGAGAGAGAGAAGAGGGGGAAGAGCAGTGAAGTGTGTAAGAGAGGGAGAAGAGGGGGAAGAGCAGTGAAGTTTGTAAGCATGAGAGTAGAAAGCAGTGAAGTGGGTACAGATGCAGGAAGAGAGAGCAGTGGAATGTGTAGGAAAAAAACAGAAAACAGCAGTGAAGTGTGTCACATTCTTCCAGCAGATATATTCAGTATTTACATATAAGCCATGGTGATGATGGGATAGATGATAAGTTTGTAATTTGACATGAATATAAAGCAGAACAGTCTGCAACCATCACCAGTGTCTTTTCAGATGGACAGGGTGGCAGTTGTGATAGGAAGGATCCTGTGTTAGACTTTACCATGTGCAACCCACCATTCTTTGGCTCTGAAGAGGAAACCAATACCATGACCAAGAGTAAAAAGACTCGAGGAGAACCAGTCAGCGCCCCAACAGGTATATTGCTCATTTAGTGTTTACCTGCATGCTGTGGTGCTGGAGGGTGATGCCTTCATGTAGTGGCACTGATATAGCAGAATGGTCCCTCTGTCCACCAGTCAGTGTCTGAACAGGTAAATACTTGTCTTATGTTTACCTGCATGATTTGGTGCTGGAGAGGGATGCCTTCATGTGGTGGCACTGATATAACTGTGCAGCTCCTGTGCCTGGTTATACACACATCCCTCAGGTCCCATCCTACCCCCAAAAGAAAGATATGGACTACAATGGAGGGGCAGTTGCAGTCCACCTGGTTTACGTTTTAGATCCTTGGTCAACAACACTCACTACAACTACTGCATGCCCTCAGAATTAAGTTCCACTCAGTGATATGGTTTTGGCTTTTATCGTGCCATGTCCAAGTGATTTTATGTTTCGCTTTACTGTATTTACGTTTTTCCTTCAGTGTTGAATCCAAAGTACATTGCACCAAAAATTGCCAAGTAAAAATCCATTGCTACCCATAAAGCTAATTTTCTTGTATCCTGTGGTGTATATTACCAGATATGTGGAAGGTACCTGTATTGTGAAATTTTGTTATACATCCCATTTATTTATTATTTTATTTATTTATAGATGTATGTGTTTATTGTCAACAGGTGCAGTCCATGAGAAGGTGACTGATGGAGGTGAGGTTGCCTTCATTACCCAGATGATAAATGAAAGTCAGCAACTCAGCAGCAGAGTCAGGTGAACCATTAAGAACAGTGCGTATTTGTAGTGAGATGTAACAGAGAGAGAGAAAAAGAAAGTTATTTATTTATTTATGTATTTATTTATTTTTGTAAATGATGTGTAATTGCATTTATGAAGAGAGAGAGAGAATGTATATTGCTTAACCTATATCCCCTTTTTCCAGAATTTTCACCACACTCATTGGCAGCAAGTCACACATCAAGGCAGTGAAAAACACACTCACCGCCACCAACCCAAAGTCGTACGTCCTCACTGAGTTTTGTCAAGGCCGAACCATGAGGTGAGGGGAGGCTGTGTTGTCCTGTCATCATCATCATCATAATCGTCATCATCACCATGATTTTCATCATCATCATCATAATCATCATCACCATCATCATTTTTATCATTATTAACTAATTTTCCTCTTCATTGCCATATCATTGGCATCAACATAATCTTCAGTCTTGTTTTTATTGTCATGAGATGGTTAAGCATGTGAGGTGCAGCCAGGATTCCAGGTGATGTGTGAATGAATATTTGGCCCATGTCACTGGGGATGATGTTGATAGTTCTCCCCTTTTTGTTTTTTCTTTTTCCATATTTTCTGCACCTAACGTACCCCATCCTTAAGTATGAAAAGGTCAGTATAATGAGGATGATTATGATGGTGAGGGAAGAGGAAGGGAAAGAGGAATATAATGATGATGATTTTTCTCCATCTTCAGGTGGGGCCTGGCGTGGACTTACCATAGTGGTGTTGAGCTGGCCAATGTCAAGAGCAAGAAGGAAATGATGACAAAGAAACCACTGGTGTTGAATATCCCTCGCAGCCGCGTCAGTGTTTACTCCGTCCCTGCTGTGTGGTCCCTCATTGCATCATGGCTCCACTTGCTTAAGGTGCTTGCATCACCATCATCATTAGCATTGTCATCATCATGGTTTTCATCACTGTCATTTCTTCATCATCACTGTCATCATCATCTCAGGACACAACACTTACACCAACATCAAAAACAACAACAGCAAGAACAAAAATACAGTAATAAGAAAATATTACCAAAATATATATGTGCAAATGGTTAGGCCTGTGAGGTAGTCAGGATTCCAGGGGCTTAAGTGATGTATGAATGAGTGTCTGGCCCACAACACTAGACATGCTCTTAAAATGCTCTTAAAATGCTTGCAAAGTTTGATGAGAAAATCTGGTTTCAGTCGTTTTCAGTAGAGTAAGCTAATTGCGGCAGATTTCATTTCGGTTTCCATTCCCATCCCAGCAGTATAATTTGGTTGATTCACTCTTAATGTTTTAAGTTGTGTTCTGTAGTTTTCTTTGGGTGTGGGTTTAGGAGTTGAATAGGGTTGAACAGCATAGTATCACAATTTTTTATTCATCAACTGGTACTGTAAACTGGTGGAAATCAGAAAGTCAGTTGTACAGGGTGTGATAGGCAATCTTTCTCTAATATCCTGCTGACTTAATAGTAACACTGTAAACTGGTGGAAATCAGAAAGTCAGTTGTACAGGGTGTGATAGGCAATCTTTCTCTAATATCCTGCTGACTTAACAGTAAAATGGAATATCAAAATAAGTTACTTAAAACAAGGGCTTACAGTATCTACTTGCATGTGCTGGTGGTGGACTTTAATTGTAGCCTAGATGATGGTGTAGTAAGTTGCTGTGCTAGTGATATTGACATGTACTATAGCACCTCAAGTCACATACACTAGTTTTACTTTACTGTACAGTCAGCCATCACCTAAATTCCAGGATATGTGCAGGCAAAATGGTACTTTAGTCAAACCTTTTAAGTAAGATGCCCTTGTGGTTCATTAACAAAAAGTAAAATTGGATGGAATGTATGCTTATAAGCCATAACTGGTAGTTTCTGCACACCCTTAGCTCTTACTCTTGGTTTAAAGAAGTACTGTAGTTGCCAGAGTTTCAGCCTGGTGGCCCTGCTGTGGGTAGTTCAGAGCATTGCTGTACTGTACGAGTTAACAGTGTCATTATGAATTGTTTCTTTTTAAACTGTGAACAGCCATTTTAACTTTGGACAGTTGGTCTTTGTTCAGTGTAAATTCCTTGCTTCAGACCAGGGTTACTTACAGAGTGAACAGAAATTGTGGCTCTCAAGTACACATGTAGGTTTGAATTTTGACATAGGTAGGTAAAGTACATAAGCAATTTTCTAACATTATACACCATATGTTAAATCATTTGCGTAGACTTTAGAATAGATATAATCATCACGATCATTGTCTAATCCTTTGTTGCCCCATGAGGAGCGTAGGAGCCCGGGGCTAGGCAAGTTGGTCCTGACATTTACGATGAGAGTGACCAGCCTCATTCATCCCTTTGTGGCATTATTCGTTTTCGTTTTTGAAGGCTCCAACATGCTTGCATGTGTCGGCCTTGGTCACCTAATGGCGGCTCTCCACGCTGCTCGATCTCTGGCAGCCTCCCTATTCAGTCCCTTAACCCTTAAGTCACATTTAATGACCTCGTCCCATGTCTTTCTCGGTCTACCCCTCCCAACCCCTCCCCCAATATTAACACTTCTCACCCTCTGTACCCAATTATCATCCCCCATCCTCTCCACATGTCCAAACCACCTCAGCCTACCTCTCCTCATTACAGCACCAATACACTCCAGTCCCATCCTACCTCTCAACTCTTCTATCGTAAACTCAGCCCCCCCAGGCCTTGCACGCAGGGACGCACTGCACATCCACCTAATCATTGTCATTTCTGTACGTTTAAACCTGCGAATATCTTCTTCCTTTACTGCCCAGGTCTCACTACCATACAGCATCACACTCCTAACACATGCTGCATTATGTGAGCCATAAACCCCAGCCACCCCTTGGATATGAACCTGCCCAGGCTCAGTCTGATTGGAGTGCCTTAATTACCCACTAAACCACCAGGCATCATAGTTTGGCTACATGGTTACCACCCAGCATAAGAAATGGTTTTCTGGTGTACTGTACAGGAAACCACTTGGCTCGTCATGCAGAGTCAGCCACAGGCAGAAGGAAGAGGAAAGATTGAAGGAAAGAAAGACAGAAGTGGAAGGAAGGAAGAGAGAATAGGGCAGGCACCCGAGAGCAGCACTACATCAGGTGAGTGGATGGTGAGTGCCGTCACCTACCATACCACAGATAAATATAGTACAGTAGTAGATAATTTTTCTAGACATAAGTATAGATACAGTATATACTAACTCACTTGTCTCCAGGTCAAAGTACAAGTCTTCAAAAGCAGCAGGTATTTTGTGAGTGCCAATGTGAAGGCCTACAAACCCACGTGGCTGCACCAGCGGAGGAAAAAACGGGAAGAGAAGAGGAAAAAATCCGACGCCAACTGTGGTAAGTTGGGTCGCCTTTTGTGTGGTTAGTGGAGGGGCCGGTTTTTATATAAGTCAGTCTAGAATGTGCGCTGCCATAATTTAGCCAGTAAGTTTTCTTGGTTGGAAAATAAGCAAACAAACAAAAAACAATTATTCTTAAATTTTGGTGATGATGGTCAAGGTAGTGTTCTGTAATTAATTTTTATGCATGTGAAATAGTATACTGAGTTTACAAGTTGATTATTCTGATATGAAGCTATTGTTTCCAGCAAATGGGGAAGACAAAGCCAGCGTGGAATTAGAAGTTAGTAGCAGTTGTCAGAAAAGGAAATTAGAAACTGAGAGACAGAAACAAGAAGTGAGGGATGCAGCTAATCTGAAGAAATTCAAGCTGGACGATACTGACAAAGAATTGGCTGATGCAGAAAAAATTAATACAAGCTCGCCTGAAGAAAAAGAGTGGCAGATTGCTTGTAGTGGTGAGAGTGAGCAGTGTAAAGAGTTGGACAGAGACTATATAAAGACAGTGAAACCTGAAGAAGAAAAAGAAGGCAGTTGGGCTGCTTCAAGTGATGAGGATAAAGAAAAAGAAGTTGAAGAAAAAAATGACAGCTGGAATGTGTCCGGTGATGAAAATAAGGAAGACAAATTTGAAAACATGTCCACAGAAGATAACCAGCTGGACTCAGCAACAGAACTGCTGGAGAACAAAGGAAAAGGGTATGCATTTAAAGACACCCATACTGAGGGTGCACAGCTAGATAGACGTAGCAAATTAGAGTGCATTCTTAGGTGTAACTTGCTGGTGAAGCAGAGTGGCGGCCTTATCAGTCTTGAAGCCTTTTATCTCGATGGTTCTAGCGGGAAGGATGGGTTGAATCAGATGCTTCAGTTTATGAGGAACAAGCTCACAAATCCTAATGTATAATAGGTTAGAGGCACAGTTCAGTCCTGGGTATTGTGCATATAGGAAACTTATGAACATTTCTTCTTTACCGGTTAACTACTCGGTCTGTCTGCTTTCCCCAGTTTTGAGTAGCATTTGAATGTAAGACTAATCAGCCAGTACTATAATATGTTTAACCTGACAGTGAACCCAGACCCATATCAGCTCAGTCAGTGGTAAAATATAGCAAGATTGAAGGATTATTTTACCTAGTAATTGGGGAGACTCATTACTGGCTTATAATTGAAACATCAAATTTTATGTAAAAGCAGCATAGTATTTCAGCTGTGAGAGTTGCCTAGTTCCATCATGTGAGAACACATTGACTACAGTATGTAACAAAGGCTACCTGTAGTTAACAGGTCTTCAAGATAACCAGACTGTAGAGCTCTGGAACTACTAATACAATACTATACTTTGCTGTAAGGTGTGGTATCAAAATAAATTTGTATGGTAATACAGAGCCATGCAAAGCATTTTATATTCCAATGCAGTACTTTATATTCAAAAGGGTATTTATGTTAGTGATATTAATGGCAAAACCAGTTAAGGATTTTTTTTAATGTGTTGATAAGAGAAGAGATAGCTACTGAGCATTTCTGGGTAATGCTAGGTACTATCCTATGTATATAACTAGTGATAACCCAGCTTGTACAGTAGCATGTATGTTTTATATCAACAGAATATCACTTACATCATACTGAAAGTGTCACAATTTGCACTTTGTATAATGTGCTGTAGTGTTCCTTATGGAAGCCATTGCACCTTTTGTTCCTCAGCATTACAAGTTAGTTACCCTTCAGGACTTGTAAAACATGGCCTGAACATGATTAATAGATCTCCCTGCCCATGTCAGGGATATACAAATCAGCCACTGCAGTACAAAGTATGGGAGCTGATGAGGCTAGGGAGTTGACTAAGGATTGAGGTAGATAGTTGTAGTGTGTATAGAGATGCACATGACAAGGATTTAGGACCCTTTAACTTGGTAGTTGATGCCATTAATATTGATTTTTGTGAAGTTCATAGCGATAAAGAAAAATAAATAGATATGTGTTCAGATACTTTTACTTCAGAGAGGAAGCCAAGCTTTTTAAGGCCTGGATGATATATAAAAGAATGTGTGGCCATTTTCATTGGATATGTGGTTTGATTACTGTATTTTACTTCCGTGCTTTGGTGGAAAGTGGAGTGCCCATCATCCACTCACTTGATGTAATGCTGCCTTCATCTTCTGTCACATCTCATCATCCTTTTCTATGTCTACCCACCTCTTTTCCTATTTTCACTCATCCTTCCTGTCACTTTTATTACTCTTTTTTTCAACCTCAGGTGGCTCTGCACCAAGTGACAAGCCAATTGGTTTCCTATAACAGGGATCCATTTACATCGTCAGATAGTAACCTTATAAACTAATATTGGATTGAACTGGAACCTACTGTGGTGCCTCCATTACGGTAATTGGGTGGAGAAGCAAATGCAGCATCCATCCAGAAACCAAACCTACACACTAATTCCTGTGCCCTGCTTTGGCAAAGCATTGCCTGCCACAAGGCAACATCAGTTCATTGCATGGGATGGACCTGCAGGGGCAATTGTATGCTTGTGATTGATGTGTTTACACAACTAGACAGACTGGGTTAACAACAACTTCCATGCTTTGTTTTTGTTTGTTTCTTGATCTGCCTCACTCCATCTTTTATGTATGAAATAGGGTTTGGATGACAGTGAACTGTATTCCTGTCTAGTGCTTCTCTTCCCCCCCCCCTCTATAAAGTCGGTAAAGAGCATTGTTTCGCTGTTCACGCAAAATAATTGGTATTTCCAGCCTTGCTTTCACAGTGATGTGCATTACTGTTTGCAAGTGATGTTTTCTGCCTTATCCATAGTAAGTATTGCTATGGTCATAGTTACATGAAAATTACATTATATTTTCCTTAGATATCACAAAGTGCATTGATTATTTTTGGTTACAATGGTTCCAAACTGTGCAGTTCTTTAAAAAATATTTATTATTCTGTATACTGCACTATATATTGAAGTACTGTACATTGCTTGATTGGTGAGTGAATTAGAGTATGGCCCATTCAGTTGAGCAGACTTTGGATAGTTTCTTCTTATATAATTTTTTTTTCTGGCTGTGGTCCCTTCCTTACCCCATTCTAGGGTGGGAAAAGAGGTATGGATGATGATGTATACTTCACTGTATGAGTACATGCATACCCTCATGGTAAGTCCATTGTGATAATTGTTAAGTGCACATTAATAAATGACAGGAACCCACATTCCAGGAAAAGAATCCTGATAACCCAACTTCTGGAAGGGGTGAATGCCAAAAATGAAGCAGAAGTGACATACAGTACTCCATCCACTGGCCATCCATTGGGTGCTGAAGGTTTGCATGCCATTCGCTTCGAACAGTACTTCCTTTGCAATATAGGTATGTTCCTTTCTGTCTCTTGCTATACCATGTTTGTTCTAAAGATTCGTAACCCCTTGTATCTTAGTTGGTAGGCAAGTGTAGTCAGAATGAAGGGTTGATTTGAATAATCTCCAAGGGTGATGCCCTGGAAAGGGGAAATTACAGAGGTATAAAGCTCAGATCATATACAGTAGGTATGGAAAGTGTTGACGCCATCTTAAAAAAAGAAAACATTCTTGTGGTTAGCAAGGAGAAACAAATAAATTAACACTCACCATTGAGTTTAGTATTTACTGGCATTCCCCTTCACCTTTATTATCTTCTTAAGGCGTCTGGGGAGACTGATGGCGTAGTTTTGCAGAACAGACAGACTAAAACTGCTCCATAGCTGCAGCCTCAAGTTTAGGCAAAGATGATGTGTCCATACTACGCAGCTGCCGCTTCTTGTGCGCCCATAAATTCTCAATGGGATTGATATCTGGGCTGTTTCTGGGCCAGTCTCGAATAAAGGGAACCTCACAGTCTGTTAGCCACTGTTTCACTGACTTTGCAACATGTGCAGGGGCAGAATCTTGCATAAATACTCTTGCCTTGGTTTTATCAAAAGAGTCACTTAAAACATCACATAAGAGCTCCAAATAATTGTTCTGGTTCACTTTTTCATTTGCAGGTAGAATTACCAACCTACCAACACCATAATATGTAAAGCAGCCCCAAGCCATGAGTGAGGCTGGGTATTTAACAAACTTGGAAGTGTACTTAGGATCCAGGGGGTCACTGCCTGGTTTGCAGTACACTCGTGATGAAGGGGTACCAGTGACAGTAAATGTTGACTCATCACTCCAAAGCACAGTTTTCCATTGCTCCTCACTCCAGGCAAGATATTTCTTACAAAAATTTACTCTCTTTTTCTTCTGAAGTGCAGTTAGCAGTGGTTTTTTACGAGCACAAAAACTCCTGTAGCCCAGATCGTCATGCAACAGTTGCTGCACACTTCTGACAGACACATCTGCCAGCAACTGTGGGTTCTTTTCTTTTAAATCCCGTGCTGTTAGCCTTGGATCCTTGCTAACTTGCCTTGAGATCAGCTGACGGGTCCTGAAGGTTGTCTTACGAGGTCTCCCAGGCTTGGGAAGTGGAGTGGGAGGAATGGCCTCCCCATTGTCCTTGAACCACTTCACCAGTCTCTGCACTGTCCTTAGTCTAACACCATCTGATTTGCAATAAATGGGAGTTTGTGGCCAGCTTTGTATAAAGTAATCACTTCCACACGTTTGTCCTTGCTTATGGTTACTTTAGGCATGATGAGAATGTGGTAGGTAACCAAATAACTGTGTTATTTGAGTCAAAACATGCCCTCGTGGTGCATCACACACAGAGACAATCCTCCTCCTGTGGCTGCCCAAACATTACTGAGCCTGCTCCTGTGGTGCCAAACCTATCAAGCAGGGTTGCCAGCTCCCGTTGAAAAAGCGTCAGCTCATTTCGCATCACAGGGGAGGATAGTATTGACCCTACTTCACTTAACGCGAAAAAGAATGACGTTGGCAAAAAAGCGTTAATACTTTCCACGCCTACTGTAATGAAAGTAATGGAGAGAGTTCTAGAAGGTATGATTAGAGAAAGAGTGAATATCGATGAGATGCAGTTTGGGTTTATGCCAGGCAAGGGAGACCACTGATGCCATATTCATTGTTCGACAGCTTCAGGAAAAATATATTGGAAAGAAAAGGGAATTGTATTTTGTTTTTGTTGATTTGGAAAAGGCCTTTGACAGAGTCCCTAGAGAGGTGGTGAAGTGGGCAATGAGAAAGCTAGGGTTGGAAGAGTGGCTGGTTAGGGTGGTTATGGCCATGTACATGGGTGCTTGCACCCAGGTAAGAGTGAATGGAGCTTTGAGTGATGAGTTTTCCGTGAATGTTGGTGTGCATCAGGGGTCAGTTTTGAGTCCCTGGTTGTTTATCATGGTGCTTGAAGCCCTCTCACGTGACTTCAGAGATGGACTCCCATGGGAGATGTTGTATGCTGATGATTTGGTGTTGATTGCAGAGAAGGAAAAGGAGGCGGAGGAAAGATTTAAGAAGTGGAGAGATGGTATGGGGTACAAGGGCTTAAGGGTAAATGCAGATAAAACAAAAGTGATGATATCTAGGGTTGGTGGCAGTACAATCAGAGGAGAGGGAGAGTGGCCATGTGCAGTTTGCCACAAGGGTGTGGGAAGTAATTCCATTTTGTGTAGTGTTTGTGATAAATGGGTACACAAGAGATGTAGTGGTATTAGAGGTAGACTGTGAGATGATGCTGATTTCATGTGTGCGGCATGTCGGGGAGAGCAGGTGGAGATTGTTAGGCATGAGAGGGTTGAACTTGCAGGCGAGTCTCTTGAGTGTGTGGAAGAGTTTCGTTATTTGGGAGACGTGTTATGTGCCGGAGGTGGGGCTGGAGTTAGCTCGGTTGCTAGGGTGAGAAGTAGTTGGAAGAAGTTCAGGGAGCTGTTGCCTCTCCTGACATTGAGAGGACTCTCCTTACATGCTAAGGGGTCTTTGTATGCAGCATGTGTTAGGAGTGTGATGCTGTTTGGTAGTGAGACCTGGGCAGTAAAGGAAGAAGATATTCGCAGGTTTAAACGTACAGAAATGACAATGATTAGGTGGATGTGCAGTGCGTCCCTGCGTGCAAGGCCTGGGGGGGCTGGGTTTACGATGGAAGAGTTGAGAGGTAGGATGGGACTGGAGTGTATTGGTGTTGTGATGAGGAGAGGTAGGCTGAGGTGGTTTGGACATGTGGAGAGGATGGGGGATGATAATTGGGTACAGAGGGTGAGAGGTGTTAATATTGGGGGAGGGGTAGACCGAGAAAGACATGGGACGAGGTCATTAAGTGTGACTTAAGGGTTAAGGGACTGAAGAGGGAGGCTGCCAGGGATCGAGCAGCGTGGAGAGCCGCCATTAGGTGACCAAGGCCGACGCATGCAAGCATGTTGGAGCCTTCAAAAACGAAAACGAAAACGAGACAGTTTTGCCTCCTAAGGCTTAATTATTAGAGTTCATGCAATCATGACTTGGTAATCAAGTTATAGGAGTGGCCCAGTTTCATCACATGAAAACATGCTAATTATACACATTGTCGACAGTCTGTTTTTTTTTTTTTCTAATGATTAAAGATCCACAGTAAATTACAGAGAAATCTCCAGTTGAAGTTCTATTGCTACCTGTATAGCTGATTTGCCTGATTCTACCAGTTTACTGTACCAATTACAGTTTTTCAAAAAGTTGCAGGGCACATTTGCCTTAAATGTCAGGACTGCACGCCCCTGGGGTTCTACTCGATGGTGCATAAAAGACCGCATGATGGATGGACTGATATATTTTAAAAGACATCCCTGATCTGTAATGAGTATTCAAAATTTGCTGTTCCTTTTCACTAAACTGATATAATTTTCATTTTACTCTTGCCATCTCAAAAATACTGAGTTCAGGAAACTTTCCAGACTTAGGAGACTTGCACTAACCCTTCAGCCTTATGATGTGTTCATTAATGTCTTTACCACCAAATGATTTTATTCAACCTTCATTAACCCATTCAGTCTATTTTTTTTTCCTTCTACCTTTAGATTATAATATTTGGCATAGGAGTAACTTTTTGTGCTGGAGGATTTGTACCTATATTAAGTACAAGGGATTCCTCCAACACTGATGAAAAGTGTGTGAAGGTACCAAGTACACAGTGTAGTGCAAAAATATGGACCGGAGGGGTAAACAACTCAGGTGGTGGTGTGTTTATAGTATTCCATTTTTTCTACTGCTAGGTGATTTTATTCATATTTGGAAAGAGCTCTATTATACCCCTTCATACTGATGACTGTATTATCACATTCTTGCTATCACCAGATGAGTTTATGTAGCTTAGGAAATACTAACTCCACCGGTTCAGTATGACAATGTTTAATTTCTTTGGTACTGCATAACAATTTTTGCAACTTACAAGAGGCATCCATTATCCATTTCAGTTCATTGTTGCACCTTTTATTTTGTTCTTGCCACCACTGAGATTATTATTATTTTTATTATTATAGGGAAGAGGTTTTAGTCTATGCCAGTACCTTTACCAGCAATACCATAGGGATCCCAGCCCATTATTCCCCTTAAAGATTGGGTAAGGGGTGAGGTAATAGTAGCAGTTGTAGCCCCAGGTTCATTTGAAATCTTGACACTGGTGGAGTGTAGGCTGAAGTTCTCTTCTTCAACAGCCCACTTTCCCCTTTTCCTCACCTTCAGATATTCTTATGCAGCTTAGTAGTAACTTTTTGTACTGGAGTTGGCTATAGCCTTAACCCCTAAAATACTTCCTCTTAAGCTAAATAAATTGTGTGAAGGGAACAAGAACACAGTACAGTGCAAAAATGTTTGAACTGGAGGTTAGTAGATCTGCCTAGCTTTATCAGTATCTCTGCAGGCACGAGTTTTTCTCCAGTACCATGAAGCACTGTCAACAGCATGCCAAAACACTGAATATTAGGTAAATAAAAGAGCACTTTATTTAAAGAAAATGCATTTTGGCACAATATAAAACATATAAACATTTTTACAAAGATGGGTTACTGCAGTTCATTACTATAGGCTACTATTCCTCTCACAGCATTTATACAATTATTCACATATAATACAAAAAATAAAAAGCACAGATTCAAGAAAAATGCACAGATGTTTGTGGCAGTGTTGCTACAGAACATAACAAGTACAGTAATGCCAAGAAATGCTAGGGTTAAGTATCATACATATCAAAAGCCAACCAACCCTCACACCCAAGACCAAACTCATTTACGATGTATAAAGGATGCCCGACACAGTTATAATGCAGTTTTCAGGTGTCAGCTTATTCTGTGTTTATTTTTATAAGGAATATCACTTGTTATGGTTAATCAGATGGTGTGATTAATAGTGAGTCATGTACAGAATCATATACAGCATCTACTTAACTGTTCCAAGAAAAATCTTTGATCAAAATGTTACATACCTAATGTACATAAATCTTTACCACCTTGTCTTTATCATCAAAACAACTGTTGCATCATAGACCACAAAATTTGGTCACATATTGTGATATCGCTATACAAGCCGAGGGATATTAACCTACCATACTGATGAGTCCTGAATGATATTTAAAAATCTACTGTATCACTTAATTTTTCATCTTAATTATAATAGCCAAAATGACAATTTTGCTTTCAACAGCAAGTTACATCCAACAAAAACTTCATCGATTAATGCAGGATTTTCACTGTCACTTTCAACAGGTTTTTAAAACAGTAACCTATCCAGTTAATTTAAACACATCAGTAGACTTGTTACAAAGCCAGTATCAGTCAGTTTTTAAGATAAATATTTTGTAATTCCTTACAGCCTGTTATTATTGATGAGTAAATATTAGTTTGAAAAGTGATATTCTGTATTTAGTTTAGATTTTAGTATTCAGCAGTCACATACAACTACTGTATATAATTCTGAGGTACTTCTAAGCATGAGGTCTCACAGTGTAACAATATCAGCTGCACTTAGATACAAAGCAAATGCAATAGAACATGAAGCTACTTTAGTTAAGGAGTTGAGCCGTCACATCACTTATCAGTCTCTAATGCTGACAGTCAGTAAATGCTTTGGCAATCTTTTCACTTTTCCTTTACCTTTGGTTTAATTCATCCACAATACACTACTACCATTACAGCTGCATTTTGAGATACCAAACCAAAACTAAGCTTAGCCTTTTCTGTACCATCACTTCTTTCCATCCATCAGTCTCCCTTCAAAGCAAACATGCCAACCATACATTGGCATATGCCAGTTCTCTATGATACAGCACTTTAAAAAATGCACAGTACTTTGCAAAATTTGACATTATGTCTACCAAGCTGATGATTTATTAGCAGTTTATGCATAAGCATCTATACGCAATACTTGTTATACATCACTATCCTTTGCTAATACCTGCATACCCTCTTGATATTTACTTTGAAAAAGTATGCTTGCATTATTTCTAAAATTATAATAATTCATATTTCTAGTGGAATTAGATTTATGTAAAAAATAATCCTATACTGTAAATGGTATAATAATAATGGTAATTTTATTGCTGATGAAATAACTGAAAAGAAAGCTTACATCTGAATACTGAAAGACAAGACATGTATCCTATTTGTGTTGTTTGGTGCACCTCAATTACACTGGCAGTACAATAACTGCATTAGGGAATATTACTGACTGAATTAAAATTTTTTAAATAACGGAATTACTAGTAATTACTTTAAATGTTTGCATTAAAAAAAAAAAATAATCTGTACTGGTATTTTCCATTTTTTTGAACTGTTAAACCTACCAGTACTGTACAACACATAAACTTTAAGAAGTCTTATGATTTACTTAATTTAAAATAGTACAATAATGGTCTCATATATTACACTATGATTACAGCACAAAAACAAACATCATGAAGTACTGTTTTGTGTGACAGACTAGTATGGCATGTTGTAATCAGTGTTTGATTTTTTTGTCTATGGGCTGTATTAGTAGTTGCTTTTCAGATTTCACGACACATCTTTCTTAGCAATATATACCACATAATACACTCCAGTATCCTCTTCTCTCTTAATGATGCAAAGTATGTCATTATTAGAATGATATAAATAACACACAAGAAAATGTTAGTGTATAATATGCAAATTACATTGCTATGGAAGAGGTGTTACAAAGCCTCATATGCCATCCAGAATACAGGCCTAAAAACTACACAAGAAATGTTAGTCAACCCGCTGTGCAAGGAATAAATCAAGTATCACAGAAAGCCAACTACTGTACTGTAATTAGGTATGTTTTTTAATAGTACGACACCATTTAACTGTGGGTCACATATGTGGCTTTGGGGATTTCCTAACACCTCTTCCTTAGTGATTTATAAAGCACATCAGCTCATTACACATCAGCATCCTCTTATATGTAACAGATACAAACTGTGTCAATATTAATACCCATAAACTGCATGCATGGAAATCTTATGGTATAATATGCAAAATTAATCACTCAGTAAAAGGTGTTATGAAGCCTCCTATCCCACCCAGATTAATGCCCTGAATTCCATTACAACACAGCACTTTAAGCTGTATTCTTGTTAGCATAGGAGTCATTGGCCTGTATTCTAGTCAGTTGGGAAAGCTCCCTAACATCTTTTTCTGAACGATTTCTTTTTTTTTTTACTTATTACGCCTTACTGCCCAATTTTCTGTGTTACACAAGTCCTTCTATGCCTTACTGCCCTATTTTCTGTGTTACATGAGTCCTTCCAATATTCCCATACTGTGCATAAATAACATACAAAAGGATATTGACTAGCCTTATTCTAAAACAAATAACTAATGAAGAGGTGTTACGGAGCTTCCTTAACTGACACATTATGAGTCTTTGTAGTATTTCTTCCTCACCAGTTAATTAGGTTTACCATACTTAATTCCTTCAGTACAGTAACATCTTTATTTTAATCAGGTTATCAATACACTATTTTATGTAACTCGGAACATTTCTAGGCACGAAGGGGTTAAGGCTATGTCTAATGCCTCTGCAGTCTTTCCTTAGCCATATAAAATCATCTGGAGATAGCAAGAATAAATACATAAATCACTAACTTTAAGGGGTTAACATTCTGATGTAGGTTGTTAATATTTTTTAAAATACTGACGTAGTTTGCAGCAATAACATGCAAGAATATATGAAAAATGAACAGCAGAGCAATGGGTGCTCCTGTGCCTGTGAAACGACAACTCTTTACTTCAAATGCCTGATGCTGTCTCAGATAGCATTCAGTAGTAAAAACAATAAAAGGAAAGCATGTGTTATAAAACTACTAACTGCATAAATATTGGTATCATACTAAACTATCAAATGTGACAGTCTGTAAAATAGTTACTGTAATGTTAGGTGGGCTAAATATACAGGAGAATTATCACATACTACAGTAAATTTTTTAGTACAGTAAATCATCACTAAACTGGCTAAACTATGGATCATATTCCTTATCTATGCTTAGTCAGAGCAGTCAATTTTATCATTATTTAACGATAAAGTAGTATTATAGGATTTACGTTGAAATGACTGCCATTTTTTTTTTCTCTCAATATACCATACCTGTGGACTGTCAAGATGGTCTAGGAATACTCGCAAAAACAATAAGGGCAGGCATACTAGTGTCTAATGTAGTGACGGCTTACTATACATGTATTATGACATTATCAAGACACAGTGCAGTATTTTTTCATCTTTGGGGAACCTTCATTTTTTAATATGAACATATAAACCAATGTTAAGATGAGCATTCTCTGTTTCCTGAAAACCAAATGTCCTAGGAAAGAAATAATGTTGACTTTAGCGTTGATTTTTACTTTATTTTTGAGATGCTAATGGCTCATGTGATAAAAAAAGTTCTGGTGCACAAATACTGTATATGTTGCCTCCCTACTACGGTATATGGATAGTGAGGAAAACAGGTTAGATAATCAACAGTGGAAATGAAGATGTTGCACAGGTGTATTAAAATAGAAGAGTTGTATTTTCTCATATCTAAAGACACTGTTCAGGAAGTCCCACATTATGACAGTTTCACTTGTTTAAAAATAGTTTGTGTGAAAGGCACGCTACCAAAAATCTTCTGTTCATAAGGCCACATGGACTTTACATACTTGGAAAGCAATGTACAGTCAGCAAGGAAAAAATACCATTGTGTTTGCCATACTTTACATTCTGACACACACTATAGTCATCATAATCATCATCATTGTCATATTACAGTACTGCAGTGTACCATATTCCCCATCCTCATCACCACCTACCCCCAAAACTTTATTCAGATTATGAAAGACTGAATCTGTACTTTAATTAGCCTTCATTAATCCCTTCAGCCAACAGATGCCATTTATATTTCATTCTTGCAACCATTTATTTTTACTGAGAATAAGAGAGAGTTCTTGTAGTGAAAGGGTCAGTGAGGGCTGTATCCTACGCCTTCAGTTCGAAAGTCACTTGTGATATTAATACGACTGTGTGTCAGTGAAAAGAGCAAGTGAACAGGTGTGTCACTGTTGTGAGGGGATTACCAACTTCACTTACATCACCTGGCTATTAAAAATTATATAGGCCTATCTATCACTTCCATTAACTAAAGGCAATCTTCACTATATGTTCATCACTGTGTTACTATGTCCATCCATCCATATGTCTGAAAAAAAAAAAAAATGATATTGTGAACTGAAGGAACAGGCAAATCAACTCTGCAAGTAGTAATAGAACTGTAGTAGACTCTTCCCCCCCCTCTTTGTTTTTCTCTCTTTTCACACTGATCTTAACAAAAAGGAACATAAATGAGGATTTATGATATAATGATACTGATTTCTGCTGACTGTACATTTCCAAAGTACACACAGATAACAATTTAACAGGTGCTACACCTTAGTCAGTCAGGGAATAGTACAATTTAGTCGCTTAACATTTTTTTTTTTAACAATACAGACAGTCCTTGTTATAAGCAAGGGATGAGTTTCGTAATTATCCCAACTTTTTATGTGTAAATGCTTCTGTAAATTGGGAGAGAATGGCAAATCAAATTCATCAGTAGCAACAGACTTTTATTTTTATTTTTTTACTGGTGACTTCATACGAAAAAGGATGTAAAAAAAGGCTGCTTACAGTGAGGACTGCTAGTACCGTATGTGACTGATTGTTAAATGCAAAATAACCTCATGGTGCAGCACCAATAAAAAATTTGTTCATGAGGACAGAAACTTCTGAGGTAGAATTTTTTCATGCAAACACGACATTAAAATGCCACTTGCGTAATCCTGACTCAGGTATACCATTTTTCAGTCCAATTCAGAAATTTTCTGTATAGCAGCAATTATCCTGACCTTTACTCCCACCTATGAATGGGGTAAAATAGGATATAGAAAATAAGAAATGAAAAAGGACAAATGTGAGAGAACTACCAACAGCCTGCCCACTGAAATGGGCCACAAAATAAATCACCTGTCATTCCAGCCCTCAGAATCCTAGCTCCACTTCATCATTGATATCAATCTAGAAAATGTCATTTTGGAGTGAAAAATGGTAAACTGTGCTGTATTACATATTATAAGAGACAGCGTTCAGAGACGAATATATATATTTGTATCCACATAAAACTTCGTGTAAAACTATTATGCTGATGGTGCAAACTCCAAATGCAAATTTCAGATAATGCACATTAAAAACATGACAGAGAGCACATACTGTACTGGAAATAATATACTGAAAAAAATTGCATAAACACAAGAAATACATACAGTAACACAAAGTTGTAGACAGTCATTAAAAATCAAAACCAGTGTTTGTATGGGTCACAGTATGAATGAAACAAGCAAAGGAAGTTTGTGATCAATTTGTGTTTAAGCAAAATATATGTGTATATATATAAATTCCATGATTCTGTTTGTGATTATTCATTTATGTACACTATACTCAAGCCTCTCATCTACAGTCACATAAAAATCTGGAGACTTCTCTTGGAAAGTTAGCATATTATAAGAAAATAATTTATCACAAACACGACAAAAAGCTAAACCACTACAACACCAATTTTGTGTCCGATACTGCACATTGTACAAGTTATTAGACCATCCAGCCGGTATTTAACCCGTTCAAACCAGGGACATCTTTATTTACTTTATTCCCGTTACTTCCTGATGACTTTATTCAGCAATGATAGATATTTCAAACTGGAGGGGTTAGACACATCCTTAACCCCAAAACTGTGCCTAGATATTTCAAACTGGAGGGGTTAGATACATCCTTAACCCCAAAACTGTCTCTCACTTGAGCTGGGCTGACACATTGAGTTTTATGCACTTTGTTGTAGTCTAAACAGGTGCAGCTTTCTTTCAGCTACTTGCCCGACTCATGTTGTATTTTTTAAGTGCTTCTCCCTAAAATATGAATCTTGAAACACTCGCCCTGGCCTCATTAAGGTAAATATTGACCTAAAAATTGGCAACTCACATTTTAAAATATCCTCCTTCATCCAATCATACTTAAAACTATTTCATGAAAATTTCTTTACAGTACTTTTTTTTTTTTTACTGGACAAAAATCCTGGATCTTAACACATTATAACTTTGTCATGAGAGACACCAAGTTTATATTAGACATACTGGTGCCCATACTGCAAGATGCTGTATTTCATATCAGTGGAGTAAAACCGGTTTCTTACATCAAAACTATTTATTTGGGCACCAGGCAAAGGGTGGGAATCTCACTGCCACAGTTTATGGGTTAATCACCACTTTTATTACAAGAAGTCTTTTGTAAGATGATTAAATGGATCTGGTGATCTTATTAAACTTTCAAGATCTGTTGCAGTAAAAGGGTTTATGAAGGATATATCAAACCCTACCAGTTTATAAAATCTCTCTTTCCCTCTCTCTCAAAAAAAAAAAGTGTATTATCAGACTTTAGGGTTAAAAGAAAGACTGTCACCTGGATTTATGGGATTAAACAGCCTATGTCACACTCTTCCAGTTTACACATCACAAAAATTATGCCATATATCTGGTACTGACAAGAAATACACTTAGCAACAGCTGCAGATTTAAATACTGTATAAAGGATCATCACTGCCAGGGTTTGTACGGAACATGTTGGTGTGTGTCGTGCTGAAATTTCCCCCGTGTAAAAACTGAAAATATTACAAATCCAAAGACATATCAAAACATGGTATATAAGTTTCAAAATTTCAATGGTGATGTCTTCATCCTTTTGATTCTAACTTATTCAAACTTAGAGGGACTTTTTAAATTGGAGATGTTAGGTTACTTAAATCTCCACTGCCTCCCCCACAGTAAGGACAGTCCTCCAAATGGAATAAAAATGTCTGCAGCAAGCAAGAACAAAATCTAAAAACATGACCTTGCACTCATGTCTTTTTACTTACATTCTTGCTGCTGCCAGACAATTATATTCAGCTCTGGAAGGCCCTTGTTTCTGAAGGGGATAATGAAGACAGTCCACATCCATCCATCATCCAATCCTATGTCGCCCCATGAGATGCGTAGGAGCCCGGGGCTAGGAAAGTTGATCTTGACATTTATGATGAGAGTGACCAGCCTCACTCATCCTTGAGTGGGACTACGAGAGCAACAAACCCCAACCACCCCTTGGATATAAACCTGCCTCGGTTCAATCCAATTGGAGTGCCTTCATTACCCACTAAACCACAAGGCGCCATAAATAATAATATTATACAGTAATCCCTCCAATAACCGATGTTATAGAGCCAAAGGCATGTCTGGAAATTGGGTTTGTCCAGGAACTGGGAAAATGCCTCCTGGACAGGTACTTATGGACCCTAACCCAGCCTAACTCAGAAAACCACTTACATAACTCCATACCGGACATACACAGCACCTATTTAAGACCCTATTCACACAAATGAGGGACAGAAAGCATGAAATACATGAAAAGGAACCAGAGTATGAGGAATTAGAAGTGAGTATGAAAATATTTAGCAGTCTACAGGGTACTTACAACATGTCTGTGGCCGTTACGAAGATTAACCCGCCTCCTCTAAGGCTCTGGCAGTGGTGAATGTGCTCTTGAAGCACGTACAGTAATCCAGTGTTGTGCTGCACTTGATATTGTGCACTGTGAATTATAATTGTTTAACACCGCACATTCTGTTCTTACTTGCGCCACGCCAGTTGCAACACACCAGTTTGCACTCTGCACTTAATCCTTTCCATTCTGAATTCTAATTTCTTAACACTGCACAACACTGTATATTCCCATGTGGTCTCATGGTGAGGTATTGCAGTTTATTCACAAAAACGACCATGTGTGGCAGCCACTGTGACGAGCGTCTAGTCACGATGGTAGTTAGGTGGGAACTGGGGAGGGAGGGAAGCAGGGGGCTGTGCGAAAACACAGCTGTTCGGCACCGCATGCCAAGTTCAAAGTGCAGTTGAAAAAGATGTCGGATTTTTTTTTTGCTTTTTTACATTTTTTGGCCATTTATAGGTTCCAAAGGCCCGGGTCCAAAATGTCCGGGAATTGGGCGTCCAGGTATTACAGGGATTACTGTATATGTATTAAAAAAAAAAACAATACTCATCATCATTTCCACATAAAACCTACAAGACGAGATTCTTTCACATTTTCAAACAATAACACAGTTGGTTAAAAAGTATATATACCACATAAACCCCAAAGTCTGCAATGTACAGTATTGAAACTGACGAAAACCTGACAAACATACATGAGCATCTGTGCTTGATAATCTTGAAGGCAAAAAGCATATCAATACAGTCAGTCCTCATCATAAGTAGTGTTGATAAAATACCACAACTTTTTTCTCCATTTTCAATAATATTACAACTTTTTCCATGCAACTGGTACTGAGAGAGAGGTTTATAGGCAGGAATGGAATTTAATGGGTGTCTTTTCTGTAATTTACTAAGGAAGTAACAGCAAAACAAGAAATTGATAATCAATACACATCTGTGAGCTGAAGGGGTTATAAGCAAAAAGTTAAAAGTACAGTAAACAAATAAATAATAACAATAAATAAATGGGCACTTACAATGAGGATTTACCATATTGCATTTTTCCTTTGTGTATATAAGTGTAGTATAAGTAATATCTATGATGTACAGTACAGAAGAGAGGCACGTTATGTACACGAAAAGGTGTTCCTCGGTAAAATTTTCTTTATACAAATGCATTGTACTAAGGTAAGTGATGGATATTAATCCATTCAAAAATATATACTGTATATATATATTTATAAATTATTAACTTTGCTGCTTAATGTTTTATCAAAATGCAACTCTACTAAGGGTAAATTGAATATTGTTGACCATACACTTAAAACTTACATAACATGGGGAAAGACAGGCCCTCATCATTTATAATGGCTGAAACGCAAAGACAATAAACCATCGCTGTGCTTCTTCGATGCTAAATGCAGTCTGTATTTGTGGGATTCAAACTAATCATCCATCCATCATACAAGCCTTTATTCACCATCCAACCTTTCCACCTTCATCATTCAGTCTTTTATTCACCATCTGATCTATTCAAATTCAAAGAATACAAAAGAGGTGGTGCCTATACAACAAGTAACCTTGCTGATATTTGACAGTCCACTATAGTTTATTTTTAAACTACTAAACTGAGAATGAGAAGCTGTGAACATGGACGTTAAACTTAAAATCTGTCATCAAGGGTAGGTTGTATTGTATTTGTGTGGGAGAAATATATATATATATATATATATATATATATATAAAATGTATGTGCATTCTACATATGCAAACTATACTAATTTTGAAAAGAAAAAAAAGGGGGGGGGGGTTGCTTAGGTTGTCAATCATAAGTGTTCCATAAATGCATGTAATCTTACGTTCCAAAAGTGTACCGTACGTAATCACAGGTATTCCACAAATGCATGTCATCATCGGTGTTTCACAAATGCACATAATTATACTGTAGGTGTTCCATAAATGCATGTACTACTCACAGCTGCTTCACAACTGCCCATCAAAAATCAGGTGCTAGCCTTCCCCTTTGCTATTTAAGTTTCAAGTACATGGCCCTGTATCTTATAAATGTAAACATACAGAAAGTGAGGTAATATAAAACTAATATCTCATAGCACTTACCCAGGCTACCTCAACAAGAGTATTTACAGCCACTCATCATTATAAATCAAGGATGTGCTCTAAATTATCACAGCTTTTTTTATACATACGATATTGTCAGCCGGGGAACAGGAAATCAGCTTTATAGATATGGTAGCTGTGTGGTAGTGACAGTTTGATTTGTGACATTGTTTTATAATCTACTCTTGCTACTGACAGAAGATATTATTCAGTTTGCAAGAGCCCCTTTATGGTGAACAGATTAACCCCTCGGCTGCATATAGCATTCTGGAAATGCCAGTCGGTAGACCATGTCGTACAGTACTTTCCAGAAGAGCAGCGTGAAATATTGTGAACTTTTTGGTCATAGTTTGCGCCTACTGCATGCTTATGCTTGATGAGTGGGTCGCGAATCATCAGTGTGGAGTATAAACTTTGACTAAAATGTTATCATGTTTAGTAAGGTATAAGTGGGTCAAAACACATGACGAAAACACGAATTTTTTTTAACTGGTTTTCCCACACCAGACACAGGAAATGTTTAGGGCCGCCGCAGCCTTGGGGTTAATGATGGTTATATATGACTTATCTAGTTCAGAGAGCCCAATAATTTCATTTGGAAGTACATAATACATAGTTAAGGTGTATATATATTTTATTCTTGCTATCTCCAGATACTTGTATATTGATTTCACTTAGAAGAGACTTTTGAAACTTGAGTTGGAACTAGCCTTCATTAAAACCATCACAAGTGAACATTTCAGTGTCCACAGTAAATTACATAAGAACTGCTCGTTAAAGTTGCACTGCTACCTTGAAAGTAAATTAGCCAGTTACCCCAATTTTACAGAACCAATTGTATGCCTTGAAAGTAAATTAGCCAGTTACTCCAATTTTAAAGAACCAGTTGTATAGTAAGAGCTGTAATATTTATGAACAAATCCCTTACTTACAATGAGAAACTTCTGTAACTGTGGTCCATTTCAAATTAGAAGTACACTTTGCCACGACTCTCATTCTTCTACACCTGCCCATATGCCGTCAGTCTAACTCCATCACCTGTAACTATAATTTTAAATGGCCTACAGTTATACAGTACATGGTGGTGGTGCAGATGAGGGATGCCTTCATGTGCAAGTATCAATATGACTGGGTGGTGGAGGTGCTTGGTTATACAAACATTCCTCAACCCCCTCCCTATCCCCAAGAAGGAGGAAGGTGGGCTGCAGAAAAGGGCAACTTCATTCTGCAGTCCACAGGGTTACATATTTCAGATAAACCTGGGGTAACAACAAGTACTACAGGTGATGGGGTTACAGTAAGGGAGCATGGGCAGGTGTGGAAGAGTGTGAGTTATGGCTGAGTGTAATTCTAACTCAGAGTGGACTATGCTTAGGTAAACGATCAGACTGCCACACCTTAACCACCTGGCAAGAAGGAACCACTCCAACCACACCTCTCAGAAAGACATCAAGTCCAGTCTAATATCCACCATGTTTTACTTTCCAACATGGTTTCTTGGTTTGGACAAGTTCAGTGGGGCATCTGGAAAGACAAAGATCAATTAGAATGACATAAGCACATGTCTCCATCATCATCATCATCATCATCGCTCTTAACCCTTTATATCCGGCAATATATACTGTGGGGGCGGAGGGACATTGGTTACAAGATTGTGACAATGTGAGGTAACTTTTACCTGGTCGTGGTGTAGCGGTATGCTGCCTGGCTCTCACCTGAGAGTCCTGGGTTCGATTCCCGGCATAGTGGTAATATATTGGGTGATTTTTCCTGTGTAAAGTACAGGTTTCTCATTTCACCAGGTGCCATAATTTGGTTATATGGTTACCACCCAGCATAATAGGCTAAATGGTTTCCTGGTGTACAGAAAACCATTTGGCATGTCACTCGGTGAACAGTCACCCATAGGCAGAAGGAACAGAAAAGAATGAAGGAAAGAAAGACAGAAGAGGGAGTGTAAAGTCACCCACAGGCAGAAGGATGAGGAAAGAATGAAGTAAAGAAAGACAAGAGGAGGGAAGGAAAGGAGGGAGGAGAGGAAAGGGCAGACACCTGATAGCAGCATTACACTGAGTGAATGGAAGATGAGTGCCCCACCTACCACAATATATACTAATAATAATTCATTCATTCATTCGTAAATATAAATAAATGTACTGAATACAAAAATAATGATGACTGTATAGGTGAACATAGCAACATTAATGACAGTATACTTACCCTGTGGTGGAGGTGATGGCAGTGGTGATGCCAGAGGTCTGTGTGGTGATAATGAATGTAGTGATGGCGGTGGCTGCCAGGGTGACGGTGCCCCTCGTGGACTGGCACCTCTGTTCAGGTGTGGGGACACGGGTGTGCTGGGCACCTGAGGCTTGGGGCTGGGGCTGTGAGGGATGGGGTGAGGCGATGAGCGAGAAGAGTGGGGCTGGGACCTCATCAGCTGGGCTGCTAATGAGGCTGGTGGTGTGTATGCCCCTGGCAGGAGGGGTGGGTACTGTGCTCCAGCCAGGGATGGGTGTAAATGGCCCAGTGGGTATGTGCTCAACCCTGCTGCAGCAGCCATGGCTGCAGCTGCAGCGGCAACTGCTGGTGCTACTTCTGCGTGTGGAGCGGTGACTGGTGGGACGAGGCCAGGAGCTAACGACTGCAACATCATGTAGCGCGGGTCCAGGTACGGACTGAGATTGTACAAACTGGTCATTGGCCCGTACCGGGAAAAGTCATATCTTTCTGAAGACAGTCTGTTGAGATCAATAAGAGGGTCTGTTTTGTCCGAATGTGCTGCACTCAATTGCTGCTCTAGTCGTTCTGCAGCGCCCCTCTCGGGCCGCTCTGGTCTTTCCACTTTGACGGCACTCACCGACACATCGTTCATTCGTTCCTTCACTGCATTTGACCTAGACTGGGCACTACTTGGCTTCGCCTCAGGCTTTAGTAAAGTTCTAAGGAAGGAGTCATTCTTTCTACTAGCACTCTCGTGATTTAAAATAGAATCAATACTATACACTGACGATGTTAGTGAATTAATGGCACTTTTGTTAGGCTGAGAGTGAGGCAGGGTTGAGGTAGAGGAGGAAGAGGGTCTCTCCCCAGAGATGTGTGGCACAGTGTTGGCTACCGAATGCAACTTTTTACGGTGCAGATACTCCTGGTCTGACTCCATCTGACGTAGGTACCTCTTTCTCGGGGACACAAAGGTGGGGTCAACGGTTTCCACACTGACAACAGGTTTATCAAACAGTGCAAAAACGGTTGTCTCACTTTCTAGCTTCATCCCACACTTTAGTCCAAACAACTGAATCCATTTCTCTAACCTTTGCTGCCTTTCCATGGTTGTCTTTTTCACACACTCAGACTTTACTTTTTTACAGGACACTTTTACTGTCTCCAAAGGTTTGTCACTACCTGGTGGTTCATCAATACTAAGAAAGGGGTTTCGTCTGCGCTGAATCTTTTTCCTCACATGACTGGAGTGTGGCGTTGTTGCCCAGTAGAAGGACACCTGAGGCAGCACGATTGGTTTGCTGCGGCCCGGCACAGACTGCTTCCTGACATGTTCGCTCGTCCACGGAGACGAGTTCAGTGAAGAGCAGTCATCTGAAACTGTAAGAAAGTCATTAGTACCCTCTGGCAACACATGCATGCTATGGTTCCTACATAACAGTAAAAATCTTAATGTTAAAAACACAAATATGCTGAGTTCAGAATTACTTCATTCTTGTTACATACTGCTCCTCAAGCCCACTAAATGGAATTAAGAACAGATTCAGTGCAGTAATTGGGTTACAGGCAGGAAAAAAGGATAACTCAGCAATTGTGGTTAGAGGCTATCAGTTAGTCTAATACTCAGCAAGGTTCACATTTTGTTAGTTTCATGGCTTCACTGGTTTTACCCAGCCAGGGATGATATACTATATACTTCTTCAATCCTGTGACATACTTTTGGTTTATTCTTGCTACTGGTCAGCTTAGGAGAGACTTTTCAAACTGGAGAGTCTAGACTGGAGGGTCTAGACACAGCCTGATAAATCCCCTCTGATACAAGTACCCTTTGCTAAGTAGCCTACCTTAATAAACCCATTTCATAGAAGGGCTTTCCCAAACTGAATACTGAACAGTGATCAGAGCAGCAAGAATAAGCTAGAAGAAAATATGTTACTGAACAGAAGGGGTTGTTGCTGTGACCCCAGGCTCATTTGGACACCAACACAGTGGACTACAGACTGAAGATACCCCTTTCCTGCAGTCTAACATCATCCTTCAGGGCAATATGGAGGGAGGTAAGGTACATTTGAAAGGGTTAAGGAATGTTCATCATACCAGACTGAGAGTTAGGTGTGTCATGACGGAGGGGGTGCTGTGTGGTGGTGGTGGTGGTGGAGGACGGGGGAGGCCAGTATGTCTTGCTCTTCACTGGCACCCACCCAGCTGGAGCACCCATGTCTGTACGATGCGATAGTTCTAGCAAGAATTTGCCCTCTGAAAAAGTAACAAATTATTTTAAAAAAGTGAATTCAGTACATTCAATGGGAAGGGTTGGATCCTTAATTAGCGAAAAAAAAAAAAGAGAGAGAGAGAGAGAGAGAAAAAAAAAAGAGATGCTATCAACAATGTCTAATGATATGAAACATAACCTTCACACATTAATGAATCATTCAAGCCATCATGAGCCTAAGTTTTTTTTTTATGCAAGGAAGAAGGAACCAAAGGCCAGGAGCCCATATACAATTCCTTCCAAGAAGAAAAAAAGAGAAAGAGAGAGGGCCAAATTCAAGATCCGTTTATTTCAAGATGCCTGGATACACTGCGTTTGAAAGACTGGAGATCATAGGAAGTAGGAAATACAGACAGAGGGAGACAGTTCCTGAGCTGACCTGTTGCATACATGAAGGACTGGGAGTAACAGTTAACGCTTGCATTAGAGAGTTGGACAGAAAAGGGATGAGAGTTTGTTGCTAGATGGGTGTTACACGCCTGTCGTAGAGGTGGAGAGATGCAAGCAGAAAGTTCAGAGGAGCAATGATCATTGAAGTAGTGATAGAAAAGAGATAAAGATGCAACAGTGTGGTGAAGAGACAGAGGTTGAAGGGAGCCAGTAAGAGAAGGAGGGTTAATGAGACGAAAAGCCTTTGACTCCACCCTATTGAGAGTTCTACTCTAAACAGGGGCAAATAAAACTCGTGTATAAAGTCAACAACTGTGCAGTGGTAAAGTAGGTACGAAGTCAACTTAGCACATCTAATCTCTTGGATGCAGATTTTACAAGAGATGTAATATGATCTTTCCAAGATAAGTTCTGAGTGAATGAAACCCCAAGCATGTTCAAGGATGATGCACGAATGAGCTGGATATTATTAAACATTAGGGGGTACTCCTGTGGAAGATTTTGTTGGGTTGATAGGTGTAGGAACTGAGTCTTTGATGCATTAAAAACAACAAGATTATTTTTACCCCAGTCAGAGATATAAGCCAAGCCAGACATTAGGTGTACCATAGCCTCATCCCTTGTTTGTTGAAGTAACTGCTGAGATGGATGCTGCGGGAACCAAATGGAAAGGCGAAGGGAGGAAACATCAGCGTTTAAGTGGATAGGGTTGGATGTAAAGCTTAGAAGGTCACTGATGAAGAAAAAGAAAAGAGTTGGTGATAGTACAGAGCCCTGTGGAAAACCACTATTGATAGACCTAGGAAAAGATCGGTGGCCATCTACAAAAGCAGCTACAGAACAACCAGAAAGGAAGCTAGAGATGAGTGAATGGCCTAGTTTTATACTTGCCCTTAAAAAATGTAAGTCTGCCTCCACCCGAGCCAGTGCCAAGGCTGGCGCTGGGTTTGGCCTCATCTGACCCAGTGCTACTGGGCCGTGGCAGGAGAGTCTTAGTGCTGCCGCTGGGTATGGGTGTCCCAGGCTTACCCTTGACCTCGGCGCCGGGCCCTGAGGCGGGTGGGGATACTAAGGGTCGTGGGGAGGGTGTGTGGCTGTTATTAAAGGGCATGGTGGGGCTTTCACATTTAATCTTGGTCTGTGAGGAAGGGGTGGAGGCACTGATGGTGGGCGAGAGTGGGGGCGAATGAGGGGAGGGGGGCCGCTTCTCCATCATACCCAGCCCTCCTCCCCCTTCCACCCCGGCCTTGCTCATCCTCACACACACGTCCGTACTCGACACCTCCGTCTTGTTCTTCATGGTACACTCCGCCTCCTTGTATATATTTATTCCTCCATGGCGGTGCTTCTCTCACTGGATGCTGGGTACTCCTCGCAGCCTCAGTTCGACCCCCAGCATTCTTCTCCCTCGCACTAAAACCACGGCGATTCACCCTCCCCGCCACATATCACAGTTCCTTTTCCACACCTTAGAGCGCTCTGTCATAATGGAGTGGATGGACGAATTTCCCTCTCAGTCGCCCTATATCACATCATAATCTCACCCACTAAAACACTGCTCTCGGTCAAAACATTTCTTTCATATTTTGTTTCGTTTCGCGTCCCTTTGTTCACAGCCGCAGGGAAGCTTGCCAAGTTCAGGGCGGTGGAAATTTGCCCTTTTGGCTGTTTTTATCTCCCCTGTGCCTTTATTAGCGGTATAGACACTTGGGGTGGAGTTTTTAGATAATGCAAACGCAAAGCCAAGAACTTTTCACACTTTATGCACTGATAAGTTTTCTAGTTCAGTAGCATTACATCATGAAAAGCACCCTTAAAATCTGGGTCGCCTTTATATTACCAAGATATTGTCATTGTCAGTACTTCTTGTCCGGCGACTTTTAAACAAGTATCTGATAATATTCATGAGAAGAAGAAATTGCGTTCTTGCAACTTCATTTAAGACGAAGTAGAAAAATGTTTGATGTTCCGTGTGTTTGTTCTTGAACCAACTCGGTGTCTCTCTGTTTTGTAGCCTGTGTACTTAATTTTTTTGTTTCTGACAGGAGAAAAAGCAATATTATGACGGGTTTTAGCAATGTAAGTTTGCACAAACAAATTCTGTAATTTCTTCCCCTAGGTTGTATTTCATATCGTTTCGTTCCTAGCGTGGCGGCACCTCAAGTTGCTAATTCAGCTTATTTTCCGGTATGCCTGGAATTAATCACTTCTACTTAGCGTCACTTTTAACGTCACACGGTAGTAAATCTAGCAGCGTTCTAAAGAATTATAGAAAATTGTAGCGAACACTGAAATATTCTGACACCTTTTTTCAAGAAATTTCCTGGAGCATTACGTATAGATTAATGTTCTAGCGAATGTTGAGAAAAAGTTTAGCGGTATTTTTGACTGGACTGGTAGCTCTGTCATCTCGAGAGGAACGCAGTGACAATACAGGCATCATGGCGGAGGGGCGAGTACGGCGAGTTATAACAGAGGACCTCTCCAATGTTGAGTTCGAAACCAGCGAGGAGGTTCAAGTCGTGCCAACGTTTGATGGCATGGGCCTCAGAGACGACCTTTTGAGAGGAATATACGCCTACGGTTAGTGGGTACCGGTATAATGTTTAATTAGCGCATGTGTCCGCCAAAATGGTTGTGTTTACATACTGTATTATGATTGTATGAGTAATCATTTTATTTCAGCGTGTATCCGTGTATGATTGATGGTGAAATAATATTTACGTGCTGTTACGTTCTTAGTTTTAGCTGAGGTCGAATACGTCTTTCAAATATGCCCCAGCTAATAGCAGTCTGTTTTTGCACTGGTTTAGAAAGTTGAAAGTTAACCTTCACCTTGATATTGGGTTTACTCAAATCAGGTGTAGCTACAAGTACTAAAGAACGATAGTATTGTAAGCATATTTTGAAACCCAAGGCCCCAGTATTTCATATTTCATTTATTATTTTTTTTTACATAGTTTATGGTACGACTGAATGGGTTTATTCAGGAACTGAGCACGTGGCCAAAAAAATAATATTAATCTGTAGAACAGTAACCCTTCACTGGGCCATATTAATATCTACCTATCTGTTGCCAGATGCCTCAATCTCGCACGGGGTGGCCACAAACAAATTGCCTCCATGTCGCTCTGTCCCCTGCCATTTCACTGCCCTGCTCCCAGCTCACAGCCCCCTCTCTCATGTACCTATCCACTCCATTGCTCCACCTCATCCTCGGCCTCCCCCTTCCTCTGCCCCCCTCCACCTCACTCACATACACTCTCCTCATCAGTCTCTCACTCTCCATCCTCTCCACATGCCCAAACCATCTTAACGTGTTTCTCCTAACACTTCCTGTCACGTCCACATCCACACCACAACGCTCCTTCACTTCCTCATTTGTTAGTCTGCCTCTCCATGTGACTCCACATGCTCCTCTCATATAACTCATTTCCACTGCTCTCACTCTTGACTTCTGTCCCTCCAACAGGGTCCAAGCTTCAGATTAATATGCTTGACTAAATTTATATTTTACTGTAGAGTCCCAGTTTATTTTTCATGCTTCCTGTGTTTTTACCTAAGTCCTTCACTTGTATGCAGTATTCTTTTTCAGGCATTATTGTACACAGTGAAGTTCATCAGAGCTGAACCTAACTTAGCAAACACACCTGGTCAAACTTCAACCTACTACATATTAGGATTAGTGAGGGTTAGGGCATTGTTACTGGATTCAGAAGCATCTTTTACTGTTTTAGGACTCATAATGCATGAATGTGTGAGTCCAACAAGGGTAAATGGGAAATTAATGAGGAAAATCACTAATGAGCAACAGTTTGGGTTTTTAAAAAAATATAAGAAACAGTAGAAAGATTTTAATAAAGGTAGTTTTGCAGTTTTAGTAAAGCATTACAGTATGACAGATATTTACCTTAGTACCATACTTATTCTTTTATATATACTGTATCCATGCAATAGTAGTTGTAGTCCAGTGTTCATCTAAAATATGAATATAGTGGACTGCAGAATGAAGTTGCCCACCATCCACTTTTTGGGGAATGAGGAGGGGCTTGAGGGATGTTTGTGTAACCGGGCAGCTCCATCACACAGTGACATCGGTGTTGTGTGTGAAATGTCCCTCACCAGCACCACGTGTGTATAATTACAGTAAAACCTCGATATAACAAACTTCAGTTTACCGGAATTCGCTTTTGTCGGACGAGGAGCTGACCGGGCAATATGCTTATATATTGGGAAGAGTCCAATAAAGCCAAAAGTGGTCTGGACTGCCTGACTTCAGGCTTCACTAATGGACCACTTCAGTTATGGTATGTTCACCACAATAAGGTAAATAAATGACATGTATATCAGTGTACAGTACAGTATTATTATATATAGTATACCATTTGATTATTGTAGTGAATGTGTAATACAGTACAGTACAGCACTGCAATGGTAGTGAAAGCTGTTGGTGACTCCACGGTGAAAAACCGTTGGTGCGATTTGGACTAATGTCTGATATATCGGAAAAAGTCCAGGTTAGCAGGGGGAAGTCCAGATGTCGCAGTAATAGTAATTGGTCTTTGGTTTCTCAAAAGTGCCAGTTCTTTGTTTCATTTATTTTATTTATTTATTTTAAATGCTCCAACATGCTTGCACGCGTCGGCCTTGGTCACCTAATGGCGGCTCTCCATACTGCTCGATCTCCTGCAGCCTCCCTGTTCAGTCCCTTAACCCTGAGTTCACACTCAATGACCTCATCCCAGGTCTTTTTAGGTCTGTCTCTGTTTCTCAAAAGTGCCAGTTCTTCCAATCGGACTTTCGCTTTTTTCCGAAAGGCTTGGGCCCCAATTAGTCCGTTATAGTGAGGTTGTATTGTATAGAATACAATATATACAATAGGGGGAAGTGGTGGCTGAATCAGTAGAGGCAGCTTCCATCCTAATGGACCCAGGTTCGAATTCCAGCTGGAGCAGGGAACAATTTAAGGATTTGAATTTCATAAAGCAGACTTTACTAATGTACCAGAAGACTTGCTGGCATGTCGTAATAAGATTCCCGCTAATACCAGTACACCAGTCTTGTATGAGACAGCCCTGTCTCGGACTCAATATGGACGGTGGGTGTTAGCACTGAAGTGGTGACATGTGTAGGTGTATGGTATGTAGGAAGGTTACTAGACCATGAGAATAGGCTCTGAAGCCAGTGCCCAGAGTTGTACACATTAAAGGGGGGGAGGGGTGTCCATAAAGTACTGTAGTTGTGATTCTGGGGGCTTGAATGATGAACAAATGAGTGTCACGCATTTCACAAGGCGTCCTGTTGATTTGTGCTCCCACTATTGTGTTTTACATTTTTCTGTCATTACTCTTTGAAAAAAACTTAACCCAACATGTATGTGGGGAAAAAAAGGAGGAGGATGGTTATGATACTGTGCTCTTACTGTTTTACCCATGTTAAAATTGTACTCACCTGACAGGCTTTGAAAAACCTTCGGCCATCCAGCAGCGGGCCATTCGTCCCATCGTCAAAGGCCGTGACGTGATTGCCCAGGCACAGTCAGGCACGGGTAAGACGGCCACATTTTCCATCTCCATCCTGCAAGTCCTGGAGATCAGTGTGAGGGAGACACAGGTCCTCACACTCTCACCCACCAGGGAATTGGCTGTGCAGATTCAAAAGGTTTGGCAAATTCACCATCACTTTGTGTCTTGATATCATAATGTGAATTGTTTGAGAAAGGTGACATACAGTATAATGATGATTTTCATTTCATTGTAACTTATCCCAAATTTTTGTCCTTTTGCAGCTGATTTTACTTAGCCCATTGACAGTAACAGATAATACTACAGCAATACGGCCTTTCCATAGCACTGATTCATAACTACCATCATATTTTAGTATTAATATATTTATAGCACTCATTTTAGATGGGAGGTGGCTTTTTGGCTAATTTAAAATGAAAATAGTATGACTGTATTTGCAACATTCCAGGTTGTGCTGGCACTGGGTGACTACATGAGTGTGCAGTGCCATGCATGTATCGGTGGCACCAACTTGGGTGAGGACATTCGTAAGCTGGACTATGGCCAGCATGTGGTGTCTGGCACCCCTGGGAGGGTATTTGACATGATCAGGCGACGTACACTAAGGACACGTTCCATCAAGGTATTTTTTTATTTGTGTTTATTTTATCACTATTATTCATGAAAGTTGTGTAATAATGTAAACTGTTGATAATGGGGTGGATGAGAGAGTGCTCTGATAATGTCATCTGGAGAAAGTGAATGTTGACAATGTGGGGAAATAAATACTGTATATGCAGATGAGTCTGAATGTGGGAGGAGGCATAGTAGGCCAAGAAACTGGATGGATAAGTATAGTAGATAAGTGTATATGAAAAAGAAAGGTTAGGAGGTTGATGAAGCTAGGGAACTGACAGGGACTGAGTTGGTTAGATGAAGGATACAGAGAAGCACAGACCAAGGGTTTGGTGCACCTTTTTTAACTTTGTAATTGGTGAAATTATCTCTCAGGTATGCCATATGGGAAGTATACTGTACTTATATATACTGTGTGTGCAGGTGGTCAGACATGTGAGATAGAGCCAGGATTCCAAAGTTTTGAATGATGTGTGAATAATCATTTGGGTCATTTCACTTGTTATGCTGTAGATAGTTATTACACATATGTACTTTCTCATGTCTTGACTGGATTCTGTATGTGTGTTTTTAAGAGAGAGAATCCTGACTCACTCCATCTTGTTGGGAAAGAGGGTCAAGATAAGGATGATGGTGATAGAATCAACTGCAGCTAATTAATTCAACAGATGCTGGTGTTGGATGAAGCTGACGAGATGTTGAACAAGGGCTTCAAAGAGCAGATATATGATGTGTATCGGTACCTGCCACCCGCCACACAAGTGGTCCTCATATCTGCTACACTGCCCCATGAAATCCTGGAAATGACTTCAAAGTTTATGACAGATCCCATCCGCATCTTGGTGAAACGGTATGCAGTGAGCTGGGCCAAATTTATACTTGCACTATTCATCATACGTACAGAGGGGCCTAGGTTTCTGTATGCATTTCTTACTGTACATTCAAAAATCCTTCCCAGTACCCCTCATGAAGCAGTGAGTGTGGGTGGATCACTTCTCCAGTATCAAAAACTGGTTTCCTTGGCCTTATTGATCAGTTATCCCAAAGGACCTGTAAAATATGGCTTGAGTATTTATAGTAGGGCTGCCCACCTTCCTCAGGCATGTGCAGGTTGGATGTTGCATTACATTCCTGGTCATAATAATGTGAAAATTGTTAGAGATTTCTAGTTACAGCTCAAGAATGTGTTCCAAAATAGCACACCATTTTCCATAAAACTGTGTCAATAAAGATAAGGTTATCTGTCATTTAAATATTTAATGTGGACTTGATGGCAAACAACCAGCTTATAACAAAGACATACTAGCGTATATTTTATTTACTTTACTTTTGTTACTTTACTTACCCTTCCTTTAGTGAGGAATAGGGTTAGGGTAATAGCTGTAACTCCTTTTGGATGTATTATTTTTTTTTTTATCCGTTTAATTGCATCAGAATGTAATGGCAGATCATAGAAGCTACAGTAAATAAGTTAAATGCCATACTGAACTGGTATGCACACACACAGACATTAATATGGTCAGTCTTTATTAAGGATCTAGGATGTGAACAAATAAAATGCTACTTGCCTGTAAGACATTTTTCTGGCTATGTTTGAAGGGTTAAAAACACTTATGACTTCAAAGCGGTTTAAAGTGCTGTTATTTCATCAGCAACTTAATGAAAAACCTAAATGAGTACATATATTTGTGTTCCTGTACTAAATCCCCCTCCCTTACTTGCTTTCCTCCAGTGATGAATTGACTCTGGAAGGAATTAAGCAATTCTTTGTGGCAGTGGAGCGTGAGGAGTGGAAGTTTGACACACTGTGTGACCTGTACGACACACTCACCATCACGCAAGCTGTTATCTTCTGCAACACAAAGCGCAAGGTGAGCGAGCATGGAGATAGTGATTTGGTGGGTAGTTGGTACAGTTAAAATCTTGAATCAGGTGATGTATTTCATTAGTTTGTGGTAAAGATTATTTGGTTTTAGCAGAGGAATTGTATCATGTACCATCACTCTTCAGTATGTTAGGGATACGTTGTAGAATGTAAGTTTTTTTCATATGCTGATAGTTGTCTTGAGCTTGGAGAACTCGCCACATCAACTGAGTTTTCCATTACTGTTCTCTTGTACTTTGAATCTGTTAAATATTCTTAGGCCTTCAATGTGAAAAAATATTTTTTGCTTGGTTAGATGAGATCATACTGCGACGTAAATACTGTACAAGTACGTAATATTTCATGTGTATAAAATCATGAATCTGTTTATTTGTGCTTGTATGATCATTTTAATGTATCTTTTTATTTCTTGGTGTTATATAGATTGTATATAGCCATGTGAATTGAAATATACTTAAGAAGCTTGTGAGGTGGAGTGTCAATATTAAGCATTGATTAAGTATTGTCTGTGGTAACCACATTGTCAGTAAGGTACTGGATTTGATATTGCAGGTTGACTGGCTTACGGAGAAGATGAGAGAGGCCAACTTTACAGTATCATCCATGCATGGAGACATGCCACAGAAGGAACGTGATGCCATCATGAAGGAGTTCCGCTCAGGCCAGTCACGTGTTCTTATCACCACTGACATCTGGGCCCGAGGCATTGATGTACAGCAGGTGTGTATGGAAACAGGAATGGTTAGAGCTTTTGCTTACAGAGGAATTTCTGTTTTTCACCCATTGACTGATCATGCATTTTAATAATAATGAGAGAAACCTGTTGATGTATTGTCACTAATATTTTGCAATCATAAAGTTTCATGAATAGAGTTATATTCATGTGGTAAGGAATTTTCATCTACAGTTCTATATACTTCCCCCCCCCACTCTGGTTTAGTGGGTAATTACGGCGATCCAATCAGATTGAGCCGGTGAAGGTTTATATCCAAGGGATGGTTAGGGTTTATTGCTCACATAATGCCTTTCAGGGATGAGTGAGGCTGGT
>JAGKTI010001413.1:0-36476 GCA_018397915.1 Birgus latro | reverse complement strand
ACTGCCCTGCTCGACTGGTGCTACAGTCTCCTCATGAAGCTATGAGGTAAGTATGACTACTGGGCCTAAAGGATTGGGTTTCAAACACATTTGGGGGGAAAAAATGCGAGATTGGAAAATAGCAGGGGACACAAAATATTCACACTGGGTATCAGCATGCAGACTACCAGGTATCATCACCATGATCATTCTGATGTATCTCCACCTACAGTTGTCCTCTTTGAGTATACCCAGTCTGGGCAAGCAGACCCAGCAACTGCCCCTATAGGTCACTCCTGTGCAGTGAACTGATGTTCACTTGTGAGAGATTTGACAGGGTCTCAACAGTAGGCTCCATAGTACCCAATTATTGTATGGTTACCATCTAGCATTATAAATGGTTTTCTGAGTTACAGGAAACCATTAGGCCTATTACTCTGTAGGGTCACCTGAAGTGCATAGAAGAGAAAAAAGTGACAGGAAAGATGGGAGAAATAGGTGCAAGAAAGGAGGAGAGAAAAAAATAACTGGGCAGTACTGTATCGATGAGTGGATGATGCTTGTCAGTAACTGCCAAAATAATGTGCGGTGTACTATACAGGTGATTCTACACTACGTGACCAGCCAAATGGTGTCCTGTACATCAGGAAACGTGGGTGGCTAACCTAGAATTAAAACCCTTGTAGAAAGTTGGCATCAGTAAGGATATGCAACTATAAGATTTTGTCTGCTACCTAATGGTAGATAGACTGGTTACCATGTAAAAGCTGCCTATATGCCTACCAAACTACTTTTGAATTATGGTGGGGTTGGGCCTTTGCCTACATGAGAGGGTAGAGGGCTTTCTGGTTCCCACAACTGCTGCTTCAATTTGACTTTGAGTAACACTACTGAAGAAAACTGCTAAGGCATTGGTCAACAAACATAGCGAGATTGAAGACTGGTGCTGTCCACACCATCAAAGTTGCCAATTCAGCAGTATTTGTGCTAGATCTTCGGATGTTTACTTCTATTTAGCAAATAATAATAATGTCTAGCAATAGGAAATCATGCCAATTTCTAGATATTTTCGCACACTTTTAGTGATACTCTAGAAGTTTCAACGCTTTTGCTGGCGACTGTCGAATTTTTATTAAGAGACATGATAGCGACTTTTACGAGCAAGTTTAGAACTTCAGCGGTTTGTTGTGATCTGGCAACTCTATTTCCACGTCAAGTGTTTGTTTGGGGGACACCTGCACGGGAGGCAGCCGGGCACTCGTTACAGGCCATATCTACAAGTTGACAAGGTAGTGTGCCAATTAAAACTAGTTTCAGATTGCCAAGTTCATTTATCGGTGAACCCCTATAAGAGAGATAATCACCGATTTTCGTACGGATTTGGGAACGTGAGTGAAGGAATTCATGCTGGATCTCGTGAAAAACATATACTTGAAACTGGTTTAAAATTAATAGTCTGATTACTGTTCATTTTTTACCGATATTCCGGATATACCACTGATTTTCATACAGTTTGAGCAACTTTGGCCAATTCTTTTTGGAAGTAGGAGTTTTTGAAGTACATGAAATGATACTGGATTTTTTTTTCTTTTTTTATTGTAAGAGTATAACCCACGGAAGGACTGTTTGTGGCTATGAAGAAAAAAAGATTGGGGGATTAAAGTAGTTGACTCAGGTTAACAAAAATGAAACGAATTGGAAAAACTGATTTTCAAAGCCAGGGTTTATGCATAGTCTTGGCATCATTTAGACAACCTGGGCATCCTTAACAAATTATTCTGCATATTACTCTTCATTATTCACCTGCATGTAATGTTTTAGCAGTAGTAGGCTAGTAGTAGTTGTTATAGCCCCAGGTTTATCTAAATGTGAATCCCGTGGCCTGCAGGTTGAAGCAGCTCTTCTACTGTAGTCCACCATCCTGCTTTTGGGGGATAGGGAGGGAGTATCCCTAATTGGGCTGCTTCGCTGCCTTGTTATATCAGTGCCATCTTGTAAAGACATCCCTCTCCAGTACCTATTGATGTAAAGTTTGTTTATTAAAATGATTTAGGTCAGAGAGCATAATTAAAAGAGAATGTTAAAGGGTAATATATAAAATAAAAATCACTGAGGAAGAAGTGCTGCAATGCCTATGCTACTTAAAATACAGACCAAAAAACTTCCCAGACCAAATATAACTTCTAACCATGGCATTCAGTCAACCTAACCGAAACTGTATTTTATAAAGATTTTAATCCAACTTTCCCACATGGTGCATCAACTGGGCCACTTTGGTGTTCTGAAGATGCTCACTAAGACAAATATAATCAGCTGATCTCATGAATGTGATGTCAGTGAAGGGTACAATATCTGAGAAGGCTTTTACTCAGTGCTTCTCAAGTTTGTGGAAGAGTTTTGTTATTTGGGAGACTTATGTTAAGCGCTGGAGGTGGGGTTGGAGCTCTGTAGCTAGAGTGAGGAAAGGTTGGAAAAAGTTCAGGGAGCTGTTTCCTCTCCTGACACAGAGAGGGTTCTCCCTCCCTTCTGAAGGATCTCTGTATGCGGCATGTGTTGTGAGACCAGGGCGGTAAAGGAAGAGGATATTCGCAGGCTCAAACGTACAGAAATTACAATGATTAGGTGGATGTGCAGTGTTTTCTTGAGTGCGAGGCCTGGGGGGGCTAGGTTTACAATGGAAGAGTTAAAATGTAGGATGGGACTTGAATGTATTGGTATTTGTTAGGGGTTGGGTTACGAGAGGTAGACCGAAAAAGACCTGGGATGAGGTCATTGAACATGACCTCAGGGATAAGGGACTGAATAGGGAGGCTGCTTTATATCGAGCAGCATGGAGAGCTGCAATTAGGTGACCAAAGTCGATCCATGCAAGCATGTTGGAGCCTTTAAAAATGAAAATGAAATGTACATATAAGTAAAGTTTCATCACACATTTACTGAACTGTTCATCTTTCTACATCAGATGGCCTCTCCATTGTACAGTAAAATGTCAGTGATTTGTGTACTTCTTCCTTCACCTTTATCATTTTTTTCTGTCTGCCATTCTCTCTTCCTATTTCTCTCTTCTTTCCTTCCACCTTTTCTTTCTCTTCTTTCTGTTTCAGGTGGCTTTACATTTAGTAACAAGCCTAATGGTTTCTTGTAAGCAAGAAAACCATTTACAAAGCTGGTTGGTAACTATATAACCAACCCATACGTGTTCCCTACATGTCAGCAAGTGGGTTGGTGGAGGGCTAGTATCCCTCCCCATAAAACAACTGTCTCAAAGACAAACAGCTACCCCTTGCGGTATTATGGCGTCTGGCAATAGATAGATAGATTTGTTTATCTGCATCTTTGTTTATGTATTACATCTGAGAAGCAAGCTGCCTTGGTGCTGACCAATGCAGTCCTGAACCTGCCTTAGTGTCGACCAGACTGGTGGCATCCTGCTTGCTAGTCGACGACATCACAAACTTGGTGTCTGGGCCTAGCAAGGACAGGAATATTGCTTGCTAACCAAGTTAATGATGTCAGACATCAAGGTGAAGCAAGTCACCTTGCTCTAAAACGTTCACTAAATTACAGCTTATGGCATATGTCACATTGTTAACACCAAATACTGTAAAATTACATTGAAAGTCTGGAAAATTGACAGTGGTTCCAAAATACATTGTGAAGACCATAAAGGTGCTGTAGCTAAATTTACTGAACTTTTAAATGTTCAGGTTGTGGAAGTGAAATTATGTTGTTAATTATGGCACTGGGTGTATTTTGTGTTGTACTGGGCAAGTGTCCGTGTCAGCCATTCAGTAACTCTCTTGTACATTCCATAGAAAAAAATCTAGGCAAGTCTCTTGCTGTGTAATACAATAGTGTATTATGGAAGACTAATTTTTGTGGCCAGGCAGTATTTCCTTTATAGCTGACCTTATAGAAGTGTATTATGGAAGACTTTCATTTTTATGGTCTTGCAGTACAGTATTTCCATTATAGCTGACCTTATGGAAGTAGGCTTTTTGGAATCAATAGTTGGCTCAGTCCTGGTGCAGAAAGTGAATGTGCACGAAGTTCTGTGGCAAAGTTTGGTTTAAATGGGACCTGAACTAACAGTGAAAACAATGCCCTTTAGTCCTATCCTGAATATCCATTGGCTGTCACCTTTGTGACCAGATCAGGTTTATCAGGAGGGTCAGCTGAAAGCACCAATAGTTCAGAGCAGCAAGAGGGTACTGAAAGGAGGGGAGGGATAGAGGTATTGGGCAACGGCAGGAGAAGATCCATAAGTATTTTGAACACTTTCACATGAAGTTCCATGAAAATCATTGAACTGCCTAGAGTGATATTTTTTATTTTATTACTGTCCCCAGACACAGTTTAGTAGAGAGAGAGAGAGAGAGAGAGAGAGAGAGAGAGAGAGAGAGAGAGAGAGAGAGACTGCCCTAACATATAACCACGCCATTAACACGAGATAGGCAATACATTAACCCATTAGCTCCCAGAGTTTCTGTGTGACGGATTTTGCTGTAAGGGTCCTAAGCGTACCTCCCTTCGCCTATCGGCTCATAGTCGCAAGTTCATTGGTTCCCACGCCAGGGTTCCCCTCTTTATTGACTTCTGAAAGTGCCCAGCTCCGTCCCATATTGAGGACATTGGGTGCTAATGGGTTAACCTATTCAGTACGATGACACTTCAGGTACTCATCTAATTAAAATTAAGAATATAAAGATAAGGATAACTACAGTAGGCTGGTTTAACCATGCAAGGCAGCTCCTCTGGCTTTGTTAGACGTAGAATAAGGCAAGGATAGTAAGGAATTCGAGTTTGTACCTTACCACATCATTCTTAGTGATTTATTCAAAACATTACATCTCAGCATCATCTTGAATATTATTGCAGAAAACTTTGTCGACATTAAGCAAAAATAAATAAATAAACAAATAAAAAGATGCAATACAGTTGGAGGCAGAAGCCATGAGGCGCTTAGCCACGGTGCCCCTTATCTTCGGACATTGATCCTGCATGTTACTGCTGCCGACTTTGTAAACACACACACACACACACACACACACACACACACACACACGCGCGCGCGCGCGCGCGCGCGCGATAACATACAAGACGGTATGGAATCGTGCATTGAAGTCTATGTCAGCCTGAATACGGCTTATTATCCTCATGTAATGTACACTTGGTCAAAAAAATATCTTTACAACCTTTCATCTTACATTTTGATACGGTGAGCGAAACGTATGAAATATGACCAGCAATTTAATTAGTATGGCGATGAAAGAACTTGACGCAGCTTATGAGGTCAACAGTTCATTCAGAAATATTTACCTCAGTTCATTCAGATATATTCACGTAAAGAAAAACGCGATAAGCAACAGCGCTCATTGGGAAACCATCGGTCACCTGTGTAAAGATAGTTTTTCGATCGAGTGTAGAACGCCATAATTATCCGGTACAGTATTAATGACTACGTGCTACGTGGGATTCTTAATGAGATGGACGGTATCAGATTTATTTTCCCGAGTGTTAAAAAATGAGTTTGTATTATCTCAGAACGATTAGTATTAAAGGTTATGCAGAACTGATTTTATTTCCAGTAACCTTACCTAGAATATCAGTTATGCCGTATTGTTAATTTACTGAAATTTATACTTGTACAAGTTTTAAGCCGTGTTCAAGATGCCTTAGATCTATCGAATCTGAAAAAATGGGATATATAAATTACCCTAGTTTTCTCCTAGATTTTTCTTAATTTTCGACGTAAGTAACATCCAAGAAGATATTTAGGTGTAATATGCAAAATAAATCGTCAAGGAAGTGATTCGGACGAAATCTTAAAAGCTTGATCTCACAGTGGATAGTGGAAAGAAAACACACACACACACACACACACACACACACACTGGCTGGCTCAGTGGTAACGTTCTCGCTTGCCATCTGGTAGACGGGAGTTAGCGCCTTGCTCAGGTTGCGAAGTTTCACTGACGAAGTGGGTGGTTACTGCCCCCCTTGAGCAAAGGGATGGGTGTGTGCGTGTGTTAAGGTCACAGCCTTGCCCTTAGATCGGACTATATGAGCTCTCACGTCCCTTCCGGGAGGGTAAAAGCTGACGATCACGACTATCAAGTGATCCTGACCAACCCGGTGAATCACACACACACACACACACACACACGTAAATGAGAACCTGACTCATGAAGTTGACAACTTTTCCGTAAATGCATGTAATTTCTCCAAGAGCTTTTTGCGAAGCAAAAAATTGTAAAAGAGTAGTATTGTTGAGGACTATGTAAGACTTGAGAGAGAGAGAGAGAGAGACGTGTGGTAAGGTAATGTTAGCCAGCTGTCACCGCTCCCCTGCTGCCGATCCTTGGGTCAAGGTTGAAGTGATGTTTAAGAGAATTTATAGCAAAAATTCCATGAAAACTGTATGGTAGTGTTAGTTTTTTTTTCATGATTTCTTATTGCAGGTGGTTCATTTTGTTTATTGTTGAAATATGCTGATTTTAACGATCAAACATTAGAGTTCCTGTGTTTCTTCGTTGTTATTTGCACAGAATTTGGCGACTCAGTTTCCTTGGGTAACGGGAATTTGTGTCTTGTTATTCTTGTATGAAACACCTGCAACGGGGTTTGTGCGTTGTTATTAACATGTAAAAAAAAAAAAGTAATACAAATAAAAAAAATTGCTTTAAATGTCACTGATTACCGTATAAGTAGCTTGCAAGCGAATAAGCAGTGGTCATAGTGTTAATGTTCATATCCAGGTATTCTATGATTTTATTTTTATATAGTTGCATTTGGTATTTTTGACAAGTTAAAGAAAACGGGAAGTGTGTGGGTGCCCGCCATGTCGCGTTTGTGGGCCAGTGACCTATACACACAGGCGAGATATTCATAAACTTTCTTTGCCGATGCGATTCATGGCCTAACGTATTCTTTTGATTTAATACTATCTCTGGCTTTTGATACCTGGCGCTAGGAATTTACTATTTACATTTATTCATAAACACTCTTGCTTGAGCTTACCCACTTAAGTGCGGTGATGTAGTTTTTAATTTTTATTTAATGCGAGTGAGAGGGAACCAAAGGCCAACGTCCGCAATATGTTCCCTCAGAGAATAAATGAAAAAGTAACAGACGATTTTCATAAACATAGAAGAATTTTGGAATTGGGAAGGTTAGAAATTGCTTTCATTTTCCTCATCATTGCTAGAGATCTCCCCCAAGCTAAACAATAGATAAATAAACAAATAAATCAAGCGAGTAAAGATGTAGCAGGGTTAATTCGTACATCATATTGTTACTTAACACTTCACAGCCAAATTATAATTAATTTTTAAAGTAAAAAATTCGACCAAACACTTATTAATAGACATGTAACTTAGTGACTAGTGTGGAGACATGTTTTCGTGAAAAAAAACAAGATAATTTATAAATACAGCTCTCAGGTGCTGTTGTTGGAGGAAATTTCGTAACCTTGCATCTTCAGCGATTTATTCAAGAGATTATACCTTACGAATATTAATGGAAGTGATATTATAAACGTGCAAATGGCATGCAGGGAAATAAATATCAGTAATAAAAATATGTGAATAGCTAAAGAGGTGGTACGAAACTCAATATATTACGAGAACTGCCAAGAATACGGCTCAGTCTGGCGTTGGTGGTGGTGGTGGTGTGTACGAGTAGAGGTGTGGTGGAGGATGCAGTTGATAATTATGATCTCTGTCTCACTGATTACGTTATGCTTTGGCTGATTCTGTTCCGCTTGTTTATTATTTGTGACGGCAGTTTGGTAGGGGATGCGAGGACTGACATAGTGTGTGGATAAATTACACAGCTTATATTACTGCGTTGAGAACGGTATTGCTGTGAAGTTGTATCGAGTATGGTTGATTTTTTTTTTTTTCCATATCGCCGTGTCAGAATTATTATACTGTAATTGAATTTGCATCTGGTCTCAGCATACATACTGTACATCGTATTCGTTTTGTGTATCAAGGCTCCAACGTGCTTGCTTGCATTCGTCGGCCTTGATAACTTAAATGGCGGCTCGTCGTGCTGCATAATGTCTGGCATACGTACATTACCAACTTTGATTAGCTAAGTGTGCAGATGATATGCATACTCAGGTGCTGTCAAATGGACTCTCTCTCTCTCTCTCTCTCTCTCTCTCTCTCTCTCTCTCTCTCTCGGCAGTCTGACATTTCGCACACTGTCGGACGTGTCATATACAGTGTATACGCTATCACACAGACATGTCACACAAGGTATTCCACCATTATGGCAGCCCATCACCAATACGCTACCAAAGTCTTGTCATGCCACTTACACTGTCATGTCACGGACCACTTTACTGTCATGTCACGTACTATCGTACTTGTTTTTAAATAAGAACAGGAAGGAAAAACAAATGAATAAAAAAAAGAAAATGTTCCATACACCAGATTACAGGTGTCCTCCATTCATTAAAAAAAAAAAATCTGTAACAGTTGGGTTTTAACAGCCATAGGTTGAAGTATGGGGGGAAATCACTCTGGGGAAGCGAGTTCCAAAGACATGCAGTTCGGGGAATAAAGAATTCTGATAGGCGGAAGTTCAGCAATATGGCTGACAGTCCAGTCATGACTCATGAGTGCTATGAGATGCCCGTGCAGCACGGGGGAAGGCGTGAAGAGGTGACACAATGGATGCAACTGTCCCTGAGCATTTACCATGAAAGTACCGTATCTGTAAAATAATGCAAGGGAGGCAACATTCCGTCATACTTGTAGGGGAGGTGGTTCATTTGTAATAGTAGGGTTATTAATATTTTTTAACAGCTATGTTCTGAATTTTGTCCAGTTGTTGTAGTGCAACCTCTCCACATCCATTTCACAAGGGTGAGCAATATTCCAGCTGAGAGTGCACATGACTGTCATGTCACATTGGCATTCTACCGTGTCATGTCATACACAGTACCATACTGGTACTAATACTTTGTCATACACTACTGTGCTGTTGTCATGTTACACTACCATTGTCATGTCACTTCATACAAGTTCGCTATCAAACTCATGTCACACTAGCATGCTGTCATGTCACACACTAGCATGCTGTCATGTCACACACTCATACTGTCATGTCACATGCACTACCATATTGTCATGTCACTTATATTACCATGCTGTCATGTCAAAGCCCACACTACCATTATGTTTTGTCATGAGATGTGGAACATATGGAAACTAAAGAACTGATGGGGATTTAACTTTGGTTCTACTGTACCTGGAGATACACATAACACTGGCTGCTCTGCTTTTTCATTAGTGGTTGTGGGGAGAACAGAGAATGAGAGACTGAGTCAGAGTGCATGAAAAGATTGAGGGACGAGGTGGAGAGCAACCTGAGAGAGTGTGGTGTGAGTTGGAAAGAGAGCAGCCTGATGGTGGAGTACATGGTGGGGTGATTCATTTGTGGCCTCCTATCCCATGATAAATAAATAGATAGTTGATGGCTTGACTTTTTCCCTTATGTGTCAGTCAAGTGCACCTGAGAGAGAGGGGGGAGAAAAATACAGTACATGCTTATGGTTTTTGCTTGAGGTGGAGTAAGATTTGAAAGACTTATGGTGTATGGATGGGTGTGAGGGGTGATTCACTAGGCATGTTGTTAGATTATTCTAATTTTGTGTTCTGTCTGTCTGCATTTAAGTATCCTGCCTTCCCAGAGAGAATTGAGCTCGTCTAATAAGACAACACTGCTCAGTATCAACACAAAATATAGCTAATTCACAAACAGTCTTGTATGTCCTCACATTGACGCAGCTTCCCACACCACAACACCGTCATGTTATGCGTCACACTATCACAACACAGACAGCTTCAGTATAACTTCAGCAAAAGAATTTGGGAGGCTTAGTGGGTTAGAGCGCTCCGCTCTGGCCGTAGGGTCGGAGGATCGAATCCACCCAAGGGTCATTGGTAGACATCAGGAAGGGCATCCAGTCATAAAATGCTACACGGTCATAAAATGCATGTTGCAGCCTTCAAAAACGAAAACGAAAAGAATTTGGGGAGTGCCTGGCTGAAGTGGCCAGTTTTTAGTCCACATGGTTCACATGCAGATGAACCTTTGACCACCACAAGAACAGCCACAACATTTGAGCCCTGTATTGTTCTTATTATTCCTCACCTAATTTCTCTTTGTCTGAGTTGTATGCTTAAGGTAGTGGTGGAAGCAGTGGGAATCCTGTTGCACCATTTATTTTTTTATTTATTGTTGTCATTTATTTATACCGTTTATCTACTGTTCATGGCAGTAAGAAGTGATGGCCATAGCATAAGGGCAAGACAAAGATGCGGCTGGTGCAGATGCGTCGAAGTCGTGCGCTGAAGGTGGTGGTGGGACTGGTGGTGGTAGTGGGGGTCCTGCTGCTTCTAGCGTCACATGGACCCGATGCTCCCTCACTCAGGTCACCAGGGGCACTCATGGTTAGTTTTAAATGATGCTTTCTATCCTGGATGTTTAATTGTTCACTGGTATTTGTAGGTAGATGAGTCAGGCTTTGGAGTTTATTGTTATAGTGATGATGATGATGTCCAAGTATTTAGGTCACACAGCATTGATTACCCTGCATCTTTAAAACTTTCAGAGCAGAATGAAGCAAGAAGTACGGTATGTATCAGATGGGGTTGGCAACTTTGAACCCAAGGCCATCCCAGCACGCAGTGGTCCAGGTGAAGGGGGTAAGGCGTACCACCTGCCACCCAACAAGCAGAATGAAGGATCACAGTCCATCAGTGAGTACGGCATCAACATGGTCGTGTCAGATGATATCGCCATGGACCGTGCCATACCCGACACAAGAAATCCAGAGTGAGTCACATTTATATTGTAGTTACATGTTGACATTTTTAACCTCATAATTCTTGGTAATGTTTAGTTTATTCTTGCTGCTACAATTTGTTTATGGTCACATCCTCCAGGATTAATCACGTTCCAGTTCATGAAATATATCATGAGCTAAATAAATTTGTCTTGGGATGGTAAGATCAATGTGAAAAATCATTTGTATGAAGGGGTGAAAAGCTTGAAGTAGCTTTTAATATTTTTGTAGAATTTTTATTGATACAGTGTTATAAATTTTCCAATGCTATGGTTGTTGTTATTGCACAGATGCCGACACTGGGACTACCCAACTGACCTGCCGACCACGAGTGTTGTGATAGTGTTCCACAATGAGGGATTTTCCACCCTTATGCGCACAGTCCACTCAGTCATTGATCGCTCCCCGCCACAGTTCCTCGAGGAAGTACTGCTAGTAGATGACTTCAGTGACAAAGGTAATTCTTTCTTCATCATCATCATCATCATCTAATCTTGTATTGCCCCATGAGGAGCATAAGAACCCTGGGCTAGGGAAGTTGGTCCTAACATTTAAGATGAGAGTGACCAGTCTCACTCATCCCTGAGTGGCATTACATGAGCAGTAAACCCCAATCACCCTTTGGATATAACACACTATAGTAAGTAAGTACTTAAATTTTGGTAATAACTTATGAAGCACCTATGTGATTAGCCTCCATCCCTCTCCATTACCTCTCCACTTCATGGAGGGATGGAGTGGAGAGATACCATATATGAGAGAAGGGGGTGTGAGCTGGGGGGAGGGCAGTGAGATGGCGAGGGACAGGGCGACATGGAGGTGATTTGTTTGTGGTCACCCCTTGAGGGATTAAGGTGCCTGGCAATAAATAGATAGATTAGCCTGCATCTCACTGTACAGATGCAGGTAACATTGATACATGATACATCATGTTCTTCAGAAATCATAAAAATTGAGGGGTTCACCTTCACACTTTTTTATGTATCCGACTCTGGGCATAGGCTTCACAGCCTGCTATCAAGCCCCGGCAGTCCTCCTACATACCATACACTTCTGCATGTCACCACTTCGGCGCTAACACCCGCTGTCCATATTGAATACATGCTAGGGCTGTCTCATACAGGACTGGTGTATTGGTATTAGCGGGAGTATTTTTACAACATGTTGGCGGGTCTTCTGGTAGATCAGTAAAGCCTGATTTAAATGAAATTCAAATCCTTAAACTGTTCCCTGCCCAAGCAGGGATTTGAACCTGGGTCCATTAGGACTGCAGGCCACCTCTCTACCAATTGAGCCACTGCCTCCCCCACTTGGTTATAATGATATGTTCTGAGTTGTAAAATGCTTTGACTTTTTACACACAGTTAGTTTTGTTAATTAGGAGAAACTGACTCATCACCTTCATTGGTTACAATGGAACTTTATTAGGTAACTTTTATTTACTGAAACATAGAAGGATGAAAAAAATAAAAAATAAATAATGATATTTTGGATTTACTGTAATAAGTGTCTGTATTATATTAATCTATGTTTTTTCCAGCTTCCCTAAAAGACCCACTGGATGACTACATAGCACGGTGGGGTGGTAAAGTGCGGATAGTGCGTAACAAAGAGCGTGCAGGTTTGATCCGCACCCGCACCACTGGGGCGGAGGAGGCACGGGGGGAGGTGGTGCTGTTCCTTGATGCACACTGCGAGGTTAACAAGAACTGGCTCCCTCCCCTGCTGGCACCCATATACAAGGACAGGTTGGTTACTTCTTAAATGGTCAGAACCAGGGGACACGTGCAATTTTGGATGCAGCTGCTCCAGTACCCACACATCTGTACACTAGAAAACTTCCAAAAAACTTCAAACCTTATATGAGTGAACTTGGTGTCAAAATGATCAGCTATCTTGTTATGTTCCCACAGTATGCAACAAATGATGCTTAGTCTATCTATCTATCTATTGCCAGACGCTTCAATCCCGCACGGGGTGGCCACAAACAAATCGCCTCCATGTCACTCTGTCCCCTTCCATTTCACTACCATGCTCCCAACTCACACCCCCCTCTCTCATATACCTCTCCACTCCATCCCTCCATCTCATCCTCGGCCTCCCCCTCCCTCTCGCCCCCTCCATCTCACTCACATACACTCTCCTCGTCAGTCTTTCACTCTCCATCCTCTCCACATGCCCAAACCACCTTAATGTGTTTCTCCTAACGCTTCCCATCACGTCCTCAGCCACACCACAACGCTCCTTCACTTCCTCATTTGTTAGTCTGTCTCTCCATGTGACTCCACATGCTCCTTTCAGATAACTCATTTCCACTGCTCTCACTCTTGACTTCTGTCCTTCCAGCAGGGTCCAAGCTTCACTTCCATATGTCAGAGTTGGTATCTCAATACTGTCATGTAACAACTTTATCACTTCCATGCTCTCCTCCCTGTTTCTTATCACTGCTTTCAATGAACCAGCAACTTTCCTTCCCTGCTGCACCCTTTCGAGCACTTCACCCTCCAGACTTCCATCCTTACTCATCACACTGCCCAAGTACTTAAATTCACTCACATTCTCCATATCCTTCCTATCCGATCTCACTGTACATTCACTGGCTTCACTTCTCTCGAAGACCATCACTTTACTCTTCCCTACATTCACCTTTAGATTCCATTTCTTACACACTCTTCCAAACTCATCTACCAAGCCTTGCAGCTCCCCTTCATCTTCGCTCAACAACACAGTATCATCTGCAAACAACAGTACAGGGTGTTTCCAAACACTGCCCTCTCTCACTTGGGCTGCTCCAACATCCACTGCCCGACCTTAGTAATACAGTAATTATATTAAGGTAAGGAAAAGCAGATTGCATTCCAGTGTTTGTATATTAGAGCAATGCATTCAGAATGTTTTTCCCCTTTTCAGTAGTAGAAAGGCCATAGACCAGAACCTTACTGGTGTCTAGGGGTAGATGCTATTGAGTTCTTATTTTTCTTTAAAATGGCTAGTGAGCCAAAAAAAAAAAAAAAAAAAAAGTGGAGGTGATCATGGTGATGGTGGTGCTGTGTAATGATGATGATACAGCTTTTGACAGTTCTCACATTTTTATATTCCCTTTCTTGTTTCTGGATCCTACCTCATCCCATCCTTAGGTGGGGAAAAAGGTCATGATGATGATGTTGACATTGATAGTGATCATGATGGTACAGAACTTGCTTTGAATGACTGTTCCTTGATCTTTCCAGACACACCATGACAGTACCAGTTATAGACGGCATCGACCACAACACCTTCGAGTACCGGCCTGTCTATGGCGCTGGGACAAATTTCCGAGGCATATTTGAGTGGGGTATGCTGTATAAGGAGACAGAGCTGCCACCGGAGATTGAGCGTAGCAGGACACACAAGAGTGCGCCATACAAGGCTCCTACCCATGCTGGCGGCCTGTTTGCCATCAACCGAGAGTACTTCCTCAGCCTGGGTGCCTATGATCCAGGTCTCCTTGTATGGGGTGGCGAAAACTTTGAGCTCTCATTTAAGGTAACATTTCCTTACTACTGTATTTGTGATATTTCTGTTGTCTGGTTCCACATTTGAGGAGCTCCATGGAGTAACACTGAATGTGCCGATATTGAAACAAAGATAATGGTGGTTTGTGGATGTTAGACACATGGTACCTTCATAGTTCTTTCATGGAGTGTCCCATATTTTTATGACAATGCTCAAGATGGACTGTATTGGCAGAAACATCCATTGTCTAACCTCCATTTTCTTGGCTTATTGATTATGGCTCATTCGCTGTTACTCCACAGATAGATTCATTTGAAGGTTTGAATGATTGAGGAAAGAACCCAAGGCTTTCAGCATACCATGTATTCTTTTTTGTTCTCTTAAAGTAGGCATACTATTTCTTTCTTGCTGCCCCTACATTGGGTGTATGATTTCCTTATTGCAACGCACCCATTGCATGTTTTATTTTCTTCATCAAGCATGTTACGATTCATCCTCTTTATAAGTAAGGGATATGTTCAAAATTTCTTAGCCTCTTCCTTACACCTACTACTGTAAATTGGAGTATAATTGGAAAATCAGCAATATAATTATCAGCTGTGTGGTAGGTGGGGTCACTCACCATCCACTCACTCAATGTAGTATTACTTTGGGTGTCTGCCCTTTCGTCTCTTCCTTCCTTCCTCTTCTGTCTTTCTATCCTTCATTCTTTCCTTTTCCTTCTGTCTGCGGGTGACTTTACACTCCCTTTTCTGTGTTTCTTTCCTTTATTCTTTCCTCTTCCTTCTGCCTATGGGTGACTACACTGAGTGACAAGCCAAATGGTTTCCTGTACACCAGGAAATCATTTACTACACTGGGTGGTAACCATATAACCAAATTATGGCACCTGGTGGTTTAGAGGGTAATTAAGGTGCTCCAATTGGATTGAGCCTGTGTAGGTTTACATCCAAGGGATGGTTGGGGTTTATTGCTCTTGTAATGCCACTCTGGGATGAGCGAGGCTGATCACTTTCATCTGAAGTGTCAGGACCAACTTGCCTAGCCCTGGGCTCCTATCTTCCTTAGGAGGCAGCATAGGATGATGGATGGATGGATAATTATCAGTGGAACTGTGTCAGCATTTTTTCTGTATTTACTGTTGACTTAATGAAACTGATGACAAGCCTGTGCAAATTCTGCATGGAGCAGCGATGGCATCTACCCAGGAGTCAGACTTTCTTATATTTCCCTACACCTTGCCATGGGAAGGTCACTGGCCTGGCCTTGGTAAGGTGCTGTCTACCACAAGGAGGCATTACTCCCTACATGGTGTATGTACTGTACTGTACCTCTAGGATGGCCCTGATTCTTATGTGTGGTGATGGGTGTTCATGCTGAGACAGACTGGAATTAAGCAACAACAACAACTGTATACCTAACAGTAAAGAAAAAAAACCTTCTGAAAATTAATTATAATGATAACGTGCTGAATTTCTTTTTGCCTTTTGTAGATCTGGCAGTGTGGAGGCAGCATAGAGTGGGTACCATGTTCGCGTGTGGGTCACGTGTACCGAGGTTTTATGCCATACAACTTCGGCAAGCTGGCAGAGCAGAAGAAGGGGCCACTTATCACCATCAACTACAAACGGGTCATTGAGACCTGGTTCGATGACAAGTACAAAGAGTACTTTTATACACGAGAGCCATTGGCAAAGTGAGTGTAATTATTTGTTTGTACATGTGTGTGTGCATATGTGCATGAAAGAATGGGGGGAGATGAATACAGTATGTTTCTATTTATTTCTTTCCATCCGTTTTCTCTCCATATTAATTTTGCTTCCTTATTAGTGTGCCAATAATAATAACTGAACAGTATATCCAAGTAAATAAAATATTTCCCCACCAGACCATTTTACTTATACACAGGTACCTAGACATGGGAGACATCAGCACGCAATTAGAGCTGAAAAAACGACTGGGATGCAAGAGTTTCCAGTGGTACATGGAGAACGTGGCATATGATATGGTGCGCAAGTACCCAGAACTGCCACCCAACCTACACTGGGGAGAGGTAGGTGATGCTTGATTTAACTTTATCTTTTCTCATTTATGTTTCTTTTTCTCGTGCTCTTCTTTTTCTTGTCTTCTAAATTTTTTTCCCCTCTCTCTCTTTCACTCTGTCTTCTTTATGATATGATGGGCTTGTAGCCCAAACTCCCACCCAATCTATACCATAGTAAGGCGAGGTATATGGTGGTCAGTATTGTAGCCACATCTTGTGAAGGGTTGTCTCAACAAGAGGACCTGCTGGCATACCTTTCCCAACTCAGTATGCTTTGTAACAACCCTTCTTCCAACAACACTCACCCCCTCCCCCACTCCCATACATACTCTTGCTCCTTATCTTTCCCGCTTCATTCTTGGGCTCCCTCTTCTTCTCTTTCCAACCACCTCACCCATACTATCCTTGTCAGTCTCAGTCACTCACTTGCTCTGCTGTTATATCTTTGGTCTTCTTTCCCTTTTAATGTTACATAAGATCCAGAGTATCTGAATCTGATTATAACTTGCAAATGATAAGTCATAGACATGGATGATTGTGTTATAAGGGGATGGTGTATTTACTGTCAAGAGTAAACTAGTGGCTTACATACAACTTCATTTTGGTGAAACTTTTTAGATATTGGTAGTGTGTATTGCTTCACCTCATATGCTTGACATGTCAATTTTTTTTTTGTGGTGAATGTTAGGTTGTATATTCCTTTGCATCATTTTATCAGGGAATAATGCCTAACTGTAGAATAGCAGCGTTGACTCTAATCTAACATGTGCGAACCACTGGGGAAGCCACATTAAGGAGCCATACTGATTACTGGCACTTTGTGTTCTCTTGGACTGAGGAGGCTCTTTAGTATTGTACCTCTTCCTTTGTGACATGATTTCATATTACTCCTTAACCCTTTAGATACAGTGTTCGACTACAATTGGGGAAAAAAAAAAAACAGCATTTTACAGTACATAATATTGGTCTGGTAAATGTTTTTCACAGATATAGATGCCCCCTGTTCCACTGAGCACAGAAAAGGTGATTCACAAGTTCAAGTGAACTATTTTGTTTTTTGGTTTCAGTGCATTTGGACAGTCTACCTGGGTCCACTGTTCCCATGGACCATCGTATACAAAGGATTAATATTTTTGAAAGTTTTTTTTTTTTTTGTTATGAGACCTGTGGCTAGGATGATGATGATGCCTCAGTATCTTTCTAGTATATGCAAGATATTCTTCATATGTAATATACGTGAAGAAGCTGTCGAGGAAGAGGTGCAATGGAGGTTCTTTAGACCAGAGAATGATCCCCACCTTAGCTGTTGACAGATGGACACTCAGGCTTACTGACATCAACTGTTTGACTGACATATAGAAACCGTGCCTCACTCACAAATAACTGAATGATATCCAGGCTTGCTGTGTTTAACCAGTTGTTGACTGATGGACATCTTACCTTAATGACATGTAGCTGCGCAGTATGGCGGGTGACTTCTGCTGGGACACAGGCGGCCAGGATGCCCCCACTGTGGTGGAGACGTACTCTTGTATGGGGGACGCGTTAGGGGGGGACACCAGTCAGGTAACACATCACACACCTAGTTGCACAAGTCTTGCTGTCACAGCTAGTATTTTAACTTGTACAACATGCTCTTTGGATCAGTACCACAGATTGCTTCAACGTCAAAGGTAGTGGACAAGTACTTACCTGACTGCAGTACTAACAAGGGTCTTGGAATGCTGGATTTTGAGAGCTTACAGGCACTGACATTTCTTTGTACTAAAACCTTGGACAAGGTCCTGCCAGATTCTTGATTGATTTTATTAAAGTGTAGGTAGTGGATGGTCATTGTTGTCCATGGGAAGTACTACTATGGAAGTAGTGTGAAACCAAAGCTTAATGGTAGCTGGTCTACAGTGCTCCGAAGTAGGGGACTCAACCACCTTTGCAATTTCAGTATCCAGGGTGTGACCTCTATACCTACCAGAGTCACTGTTGAAAGTTGCCATCAGTGTGTTAAAAAGGGCTTATCTATGCATGCATGGCCAAGGCCTTCATATGTCAAAATATTTGATGGACAGTGCTTGACAGTAGATAAAACTAGTGTTTTTCATTGTTGATTTCTTAAAATGTAATTTCTTAAAATGTAATGTCATACATTACTGTATGTAAGGTATTTCTTCGAACAGAAGCTAATTTACAAAATCAGTATTGTGACATCAGTTGCTCTGATGTTCCAGTTTAGCACTGTAGTTTATATGGCCTCAGGAATGAAGTCGGTTGTTTATTTTTATCATCAATCAAGAATCTTTCTCATCTCTTGTAGGAAGGCTGGTTATTATAGAAACAAAACAGAGTTTAGTGTAGAAAAGTCACAGATAATAAGACAACAGACATGGTTGTAGCTATTGGTGGGGTGGCATGTTTATGGTATTTTTTCCTCTCTGACTGCCTGATTTATACTTTCTTAACTGCAGGACTCATGCTTTACTTCATGTCTTTAAGCTCTCTGGTGCTGCTTCTCTTTTGTACAGCTTTGTAACAATTTAACTCGCCTTGGAATTAGCTACTTCAATACAAATTTTGATTTATGTGTTTTAAATAACCTGCCATATTAATTACTTCCTTCTTAACTGTAGTGTATTTGTTCAAACCTGATGCATATCCCAAACCCCTTTCAGCTCAGGTGATGGCCATTTGTTGTTAAATATAAGGCTCAGTTTGACCTTTAACAAAGGATAATGAAGCCACTCCAGATTACATGCAAATCTGACTTAGTATTCAGGTTGTGGTAGTGACTCAGTTCCATCAGGTGAAAACAGACAGACTTCAGTGTGACAAATTCTGACTCTAAATGGCTGAGACTTGGGTTAGGTAGACACAAACTAGACTGACTTCTCTCTTCTTACTAGACAAGTGTTTAGAGCAGCAGTTGGTGGTGAGAGACCCCTGTTATGGCCAGGCATGTGTACAGTAGTTTCTTTAGCCTTAACCCTGAAGGCCAAGGAGGTCTTATTTATTTTATTTTTGGAACCCACAGACAAGATTGCTCATTGTTCAGCATAGGAGAGACATTTTGAACTGAAAGGGATAGATACATGCCTTGTTAATTCTTTCAGTACCAGATGGCTCTTCTGTTGTTGAACTGAATCATCTGTTTACCCTTTCAAACCAGTGATGTATTTTCTGTTTCACTCTTGCCACTTCCAGATGATATTACAGCTTAAGATGGAATTGCAGTAAAGTAAAGTTCATGATAACCGTAAGCTCTTCAATTATAAAAATTATACAAAACTGAATAAACTCTCTGGCAGTAAGAATGAGATGGTCATTAGGTTGAATGGCTTAACAGCAGGGGGAAAAAAAATGACCACTGGTTTCAAAGGGTTAGTGGTTTTGTTCCTCCCTGACTCTGGCTTTGGCTCACTCTGATGTTCCGTACCTTGTGGATGCAGCTGCGTAATGGTGCCACATCCCAGTGCTTGGACACAATGGGTCATGCCGCACCCAGCCTCATGGGGGTGGCTCACTGTCATGGCTTTGGCAACAATCAGGTAAGGTCTTGGCTAATGCTTTGTCTTGGTAAGTTATTTTTGTTCTGGTTGTTTTTACTTTATGTATGTTGAAAGTCTTGTGTTGAAAGAGTAATCTGGTTATTGAGAGAGGTGACACTCAGTGTGTCATGTTGGTGAATGGAGAGACAAATTTGCAAGGGAGTTGTTGATGTTGCTTAACCCCAGTCTGTCTGACTGAGCAGACTCTTTGACCATAGGTAAGCAACTACTACTTTGAGGCCAACCTGTAGGTGTAGCACAGTACATACCATTTAGGAAACCAAAACCCCCTTGTGCTAGACATTGCCATTTGCCAGGGTTGGACAAGAGTCCTTCCCAGGGTGAGGAGCAGGGAAACAGGAAGAGGTTTAGCTCGTGGGTGGATGCCAGAGCTGCTTCACCCAGGCTGCACAGCGGAGTAAGAAAAGAAAAGTAAATAGTGGAGATGGTTGTATTTGTTTGGTGGACCCAGTATTCTGAAGGCTTAGGTGATAAGTGAATGATTGTTGGACCCATTTCATTGCATATGCCATTGATAGTTCTCCCAGTTTCATGCTTTCTCTTTCCCTGTCTAAGGATCTTGCCTCTCCCCAACACTTGGTAGAAAAAAAAAAAAAAAGACAGGATGATGATGATGATAACAACATTTGATTGGGCACTCTGATGATAACCTTTTCTTGTATTGCTTTCCTTTTCCTATTATGAAGCATATTTACTCAGTTTATTAGTAAAAACTGTTATGTTTGTGATGATGATGCAGGGATATAGGGTTAGGTTAATGATGATGATGATGATAATGATGAAGACAACAGTAACAGTATTGATGATAAATTGTTCTGCAGTTAATCCGTCTGAACAAGGAAGGTCAGCTTGGTGTGGGTGAGCGTTGTGTTGATGCGGACAGCCAAGGGGTGAAGCTGATCTTCTGTCGACTGGGTACTGTGGATGGACCATGGGAGTATGATGAGGTGGGTATGGTGTGAGTGAGAAGTTTCTTTACACATGTAGCAGTAGTAGTAGTAGCAACAGCAGTAGTAGTAGTAGTAGTAGTTGTCATTATTGTAGCCCCAGGGTCATCTGAAATATGAACCTGGTGGGCTGCAGTTTGAAGTTATCCCCCTCCAGCAGTCCACTGTACTCCTTTGGGTGGATAAGAAGGAAGTTGAGGGACTATTATGTATAACCAGGCAGAGAATCCACTTTATTACAGTATATCAGTGCCACCATGTGAAGGCATCCTTCTCCACAGTCATGTATAGTGATGATGCAGTTAATGCTGAAATTAATATTATGTCAAAACATAGCCAGTAAAATGGTCTTTAGATTTTTATTCATTTTCCCAGACTGCATAGTGCTTATACCAGTCAGAAAGTTTTTAGTGAGTGTTGGAACTAGACAACCACACTCACCGGCGTCACGACGTGAACTGCCAAGGCTTCCGGTTGCATACCACAGGAACCTTCCGATGATGTCATCAGTGGTGACTTAGCAGATGTGTGCGTGCGCACACACACTAACACTCTCGTCCTCTCTTCTTAATTTGACAGAAGATTCCAAGGACAAAGCTGGATGGTCTGTTTGCGTCTGATACACACTATGTATCCAATACATAGACTTTTGTGTGAGTACCATCAACACCCGATACACACTATGTATCCAATACATACACTTTTGTTTAATTACTATCAAGACCCAGTCTGTGACCACATACAGATATGTGATGTCTCTTAAAGTATTATAAACTTTCTTGTCTTGGCTGACTGCTGCACGCATTCGCTCGGTCGAGGCACCTTTCTTGGTGAGACAATCAGCCAGTTGTTGTGATGTATCCACCCAGGATACCTCATCAATCTCCCCCCGCTCCAACATGTCCCGCAACACAGCAATATCAATGCGCAATCTCCTGTCTTCTACGCTCTTACAGGAGTAAAGGGCGTCCACCAGACTCTTGTTGTCGACGAAACACTTTATTTTGATCTTTCCACATCCAGAAACCTCACGCAATATGTTGGAGAGATATACACCAGTTTCAGCACATTCAAGCCCGCCAACGCCTCAGCAGATAAGGTAGATCTGACGACCCTCCTGATCTTCCTTGTCTGCCAAAATATAGGACATCTTGCCTTACTAGCATCTCGTAGGAAGATCACAAAACTTCCCTGAGATCCATTGCCTACAAGGTTGGCAAATGAGGCATCCGAAAAGCACTCTGTATGACAGTCCACGATCAGCCCCATTCTTGAAATGAATAGCTTCATGTTGTCAGTCTTCACCCTTGAGATCACCTTATTGAGTCTAAGCAAATCCGCTACGGTAGCTCGGTTGCTATTCACGCTCAACTCACACACATCAAAGGCAATATCTGGCCGAGTGTATGTGGCAATCCAATTGAGTTGCCCAATTAATGCTCGGTACTCCATTTTCTCAGACTCGGACAGCTCCCTTGATTTTACTGCTGCACGATGTTTACTCAGCGTGACTGATTTCAAGGATGAAGCATACTGGAATTGGTCGAGCGTTATGGTGCCATCGATGTTGGAGATGACATTGAGACCAACGTATTTGAAGGCTTTTGATTCTGAACTGCCGATGAGGAATATTTGACTCAACCGATTTATCACTTGCTGTTCAAACTCATGTGTTGGTACCAGCCCAGAGGAAGTCGTCGACGTAGATGCATACAATGCCTTCGACTTTGCCACCATTGCTCCAAGAGAACAGCGCTGAATCCAGTGATGATACTTTAGCTCCGAGACTCAACAACTGATCTTTTACGCACAGATACCAATGCCTAGCAGCATCACAAAGGCCGTAAACAGTTTTCTTTAGTCTCCATAACTTACCATTTGCATATTCAGGCGGAGGACGTAAATGAACAACTCTCTCAATGTCGTTACCTTGCAGGTAGGCAGCTTTCACGTCCATAGTGTGGCAATCCCACTGGTTGGTGGAGGCCAAAGAAAGTGCCAAATGCACTGCTTCCTTTGAACAAGTAGGCGAGTCTTTTCGGAGATCCACTGTGTCTTCCTCAAATCCTCTGGCGACTAAGCGGGCCTTAACAATAGGCTTTCCATTTTTCAGTTTTTCTGTTACAACCCATCGAACCGTTATGGCACCTTGCCCAACATCATCTACTTCCTCATACACATCATTATTCTGCCAATTTGTAATTTCATTTTCCTTAGCACATAATACGGCTTCAGAGTTGAAAAGAACAAGCATTTCTGTGTCCTCATCAACCACTTCCCATTCGCTAAGATCTTTCTCCAAATCTGTCCAATCAATGCTGCCATCAGAGTCCCTCTTCAAATTATAGCAGTGTTTGTACTTTCCAGTGGCTTTACCTTCCCGACTTATAATCCTTCCAGACACCAACTCTCCACTTTCTGAATGTATTCCCTTTATACGTTGACCAACAGAAACTTTGGGAAGCTGATTAATCGGAACAGAAACTGTGGGAGGCTCATCGATTGGGACCACACCATCTTCCGACTCGTCATCTGGTGGATAGTCATTCAACACTTGCGTAGGATCGTCATTAGGCTTCTCCTGGACAACATTTTTCTTCTCATCACTGCTGACATCACTTTCAACTGTAGTATCTGGCTCTGGCGCTCGCGCTAGACGACATACGTGCACTCGCACGTATACACCACCGTGTCTCACCAGAATTTGTTTCCCATCTCTGCCTATTACAATTCCAGGACCGTGCCACTCATGACTGTCATTTCTTTTGTAGAAGACTTCATCTCCATTCCGGATGTCGTTTAGGTCACTCGAACGTACGTTGTGCCGCAGAGCCCTAGCCAAGCGTTCATCTGATTCGGTCTTTATAAACTCTTGTCTAGCTAAATGAAGAGCGTTCATGTTGTCTCTCACAATTTTCGATGGTGATGAAGGTTCCAAGGCTGGAGGATCATTTGCGTACACATTAGGCAGACTAGGGTTTTGACCAAAAACAAGTTGGTTAGGAGAAAAGCCTGAGTAGTTGGTGAGAGCATTTCTTGCCGATACTGCCCATGCCAAGGCCACATCCAATTCACACTGGCTATCAGCCATTACCTTCCTAACAATGTCACCAATGACTGCATTTTGACGCTCACAGACTCCGTTGCTCCAAGGACTCTCTGCAGACGTTGTCATGATCTTGATATTGAAGGCCTCTCCCAATGCTCACATTTCCGCATTATTGAATTCACAGCCATTGTCTGTAAGAATTTTACTAGGTGTGCCAAACACAACAATCCAGCTCCGAAATATTCCTTTGATAATGGTGGGCGCACACTTATCTGCGATTACTATCGCATTACAATACCTGGTCGCCTAATCAACAAGGACTAAGAAATAATGCTTTCCCCAAGCTTTTAAATCCATGGCTGTGGCTTCGTTAAACTTAGACGCCATGGGCAAACTGACTACGGGTCGGGGCTTGGCTTTCTTAAATCTGCAACAGACTGTACAAGCATCAGATACAGCCTTGACAGCCTGTTCCAGTTTTGAACTTTTAATTCCCGCATCTGTGATCAGTTTAATTAGTTTTGCCGATGTAGGGTGTCCAAATTGCCTGTGAAGCTTCAAAGCGGTTTTTTCTACGTCACCCCCACGAGTTGCCAACATGATTGTTTCACAAAATTTACGATCTAGTCATAAGGAAATTGGAAGTAAGTAATGGCCTGAAGATGAGGACTTTAAATCAATGATAGTTCCACAAATTTTGACCTGGTCAGTTCCAAGGTTAATCAACATTTTTGCTTTTTTCATGGAACATCTACTCAACAGCAAGGGAATATTGCAGTCCACAACATCAGTCACGATGGTAGCACGCATGTTTCCAATGTAGCAGGGCAGAGTAACACGTTTGAGGGAGGAAACTGTGACACCATCAGCAAAAGTAAACATTGAGGATGACGCTTCTTCTCTTACAACATCACGTTCATAATCAGTGAGCTCACGTAGATAGCAGTTGATCCATTCAACTCCACATACAGTTGTAGAACACCCTGTGTCTAGAAGAGCACATCCCTTAGATTCTTCTACTAGAGTCTGTGACTTACCTCTACTAGCGGCATCATCCGCATAGCCCATAAACATCAACAAATGCACTGTTTCAGAATTCTCTTCTCGGCTGCCGTCGTTTTCGTGTGCATCAGGACAGTCACGTGCCCAATGAAATCTAGAATCACATACGAAACACCTCGATACCTTTCCGTCAGGCCCAAGTGGGTTCTGCCTCCTGCCGGTGGATGAGCGTTGGGGAATTCTAGCAGATACGGTTGAAAATCGACCACTACCCCGACATCGATCACGTTTTGCACCACCCCGCAACATTCTCCGTCCTCGTCGAGTACCTCTAGCATAAAGCGTTTCGTCACCCTCAACTTCGTCACTCCAAAATACTGGTTCATCTTTCAACTCCCTGGCAGACACTGATGCCTCGTTCTGCCTGCCAATTTCACCAGCAAAAATACGATTCAGGGCAGATTTCATATTTTCGTTTGTCACCAGTTATCGCGGACATCACTAGTTGTCGTTCACTGTCTGAAAGTTTGCATGCAGCTAAGAGCATAAAAGCCATCACAGAATTTGGCTGTTCCATGTCCTGCTTGGTAAATTTGAAGTAAACATGCTCAAATTCTGTCACGAACTCCCGAATGTTCATATCACTGGCTCTTCTGAAGTTATACAGCTCATAAAACGCTGCAAACTGTCCCGTCCTTTGTCCACGAGAAATAAACCGTCTAATTTTTTTCAGCAGGGTCTGAACACCATCCTTCTGCTTCAGAACATCTGTTTCAATCTGCGAAGATGCCACCCTCGCTCTCCCAGACAATGACAGATGAATAGCTAAAGCTTGTTTTTCTGCTGCTAGGTCCGTTAGTTCGCACCAAATGCCAATGTCTTTTTTCCAGTTCTCATATGTAGAATCATTTCCCAGTTTTGGAGGCCACTTGGTCGAACACGACGCCATTCTCGAACTACGCTCTGCTACCAGTGTTGGAACTAGACAACCACACTCACTGGCGTCACGACGTGAACTGCCAAGGCTCCCGGTTGCATACCACAGGAACCTTCTGATGACGTCATCACTGGTGACTTAGCAGATGTGTGCGTGCGCACACACACTAACAGTGAGGACATGGTAGGAGTGTCTCATTCAGGACTGCAGTGATGGTACTAGCAGGGGTGTTTTAATGTTGCTAATACTGGTTGTCATGTACCCACAGAAGAACCACATGCTGCTACAATTGGCCAAGAAAGTTCAGGATGTTATTAATGCTTAGTTATATTCCCTCAGAAAAACCACGTGTTGCTGCACAAGCGGTTAGGGAAGTGTGTGGCACTGCATCCACAGAACAACCAGCTGACCCTCCTGCCCTGTGACCCCATCAACAACTACCAGAAGTGGACCTTTAAACAGATCACGCCACGATGGTGAACCCCTGCCATACATTAGCAAATTTTCGCTCTTTACTTTTCCACTACCATAACTAGGAGTTTACACATGTTGCAGTACATTTGTTGGTTTTTGAATGTACTGAATTTTATACTGCTTGGTATAGTGGCTTCACAATATTTATTTTTACCTGTGACTCAGGTGCACATTTGCGAACAGTAACATTATTCTGCATCATAAGTGAGTGATTATGAAACCTTTGCATATTATTGTGATGAGTGCATTGGGTGTCTGAATATCACATCACTGGGTTTCAAATGTCATTGCTCACTGTGTTGCTTTTTATAGCCATGAAGTGGAACACAATTATGTCCACCTTTGTGCACATGGCAAATTTGCAGTGGTAGAAAAAGTGTTTGAATGAACACATATCTTTATGGTTCTTACAGTTTATACTCACTCATGGTTCACACAGTCAATACTCATTCATACACCAATTCTGGCACTGTGATGCTGTTATATCTGTACCAGAAACCACAGGAGGAAGGAATACTTTGAGCCAGTTGGACAATTGTACGTTATGATACTTGGTAGGAATTTTTGTTTAGTACAGGTTCTCGTATTCAGCCTGTGTGAGTTTCAGGATGTAACTCAGAAAAGTGTTTTGTTGTTTTTCATCTTTTAGTCATGTGTCAGCTTAATCTGGCAGATTATACTTAAAAATTAGTGGGAAAGTTTGAGTGGGATAGCCTAACTTAGGGTATCCTACACTTCAAAGGGGGTAATACAGTATGCAATTTGCTGTTACCATTGCCATTAATAATAATAATGTAGTCTGGTCTTCTGTTTCTCAGAAGTGCCAGTTCTTCAAAAGGAATTCATTAGCACTCGAAACACATTTTCACCCTTACAGTTACAAGAATTGTTACATTAATCGTATACAGTGCGATCTTCAGTTGCAAAAGTAGTAAATGACATCTGTTTTAATTATTTTTGCAGTTGCCAGACTTTTATTAAGATTTAGGGAAAGTCTTATTGTGAGGGCGTTGACCTTTTCACAACAAAGGTTCGTATTGTTTGTAAAGGCTCCAACCCTGCTTGTTTGGATTGACCCTGGTCACCAAATGGCAGCTTTCCACACTTCACAATCTCTGGCAGCCTTCCTACTCAGTCCCTTATCTCAGAGGTCACGCTGTGACCTTGTCCAAGGTCTTTTTCAGTCTGCCTTTCACAACCTTAGCCCTGATGTTCATACTCCCTGGTTATATCAGTGCCTCTAAATGATGGCCTCCCTCTCAAGCTACGAAGAAAGAATAAAGATCCTGAATGCATCCCTTGTCAGTATCAGTCTCATTCACTACAGATTGAGAGCTTGTACTTTAGTGATTTATATGAACATCATTTTAATGATAACAAGGCATTTGTATAGGGTGTTGGTTTCTTTTGTAATATGTTTTGGTGAGTGCCTGGATATAGCATAAATCATTTTCTATCTGGAGGTGGTGTGTTGTTTGTTATGAATGTTTACAGAGCTTTCAGGCGTATGTAAGTTCGTAAGTTACATTGAGAGATCTGTATATTTGTAAATTAACAGTTAAATGTTGTAAGAATGTCATGTGCAAACTTTTTATATTATATAAATTACAGATGACAGTCCCTGCTATTAGCCACTGGTTATGTACAGTTTTTATTTAATGATTTTATTTATGTATTTATTCCTCAGTAAATTGAAAAAAGATTGTCCACTACAGTTCCCTTGCTGCCTACAAAACTGATTTGCCAGTTTGGACTAGCTTAAAGTATCTGTTGTATGTAAAATATTTTAAAATGCATCCCTTACTTATAACAAGGACTGTCTGCCTTACATGTACTATTGATATTTTCTTGCATTTATATTAATTTTTCATGTTAACTGAAAGCTTGTGTCAAATATACCACTTTAAGAGTTAGTTCAAGATATGCTTGCTTTAATGACAATTTTGATACCGTAATGATGATTACTGGTGCTACACCCATATTCCATGTTTCAGCCCCATATAATGCAGTCGGTACCACAATACCCTCATACAGCCTTCTCTTTACATCCATTCTAAGTGAACGACATTCTAAACACTTTTTTCATTCCTCCCAGCACCTTTCCAACTTCATTCATTCTAAACTTCACTTCAGCGTCTATTTTGCCATCCACAGCAACATGTGACCCTAAATACTTAAAACACTCTACGTCCTCAAGCAACTCATGTGAGACTTTGTAAGCTAATGTGCCTTACAGTAAGCATGGTTAAACAAGTTTTTAGAGGATCCCTTCTGCAGGTATCATGAAATTATAGGGTTATCTGTTATAATATTTTTACACTTAATATTCTGTGACGGAAGTGAGTTTACATTACGGTATGTAGGGTGAACCAGATTGGAAAGGTTGACTAAAATATGGACGTAGCTCAAGTTTATAGGGTTATTGAGTGGTACTGTGAATACTTAGTCAAATGAATTATTGTAATTTTGTAAAGTGGATTACATAAAGGGTCACTGAAGGTATGAGTAGAGAACTGTGATACTTGATACAGTAAACCCTCCATAAGTCGAACTTTTAGAAGCCAGAATCTTCGGTTAGTCAAACTCAGGCTGAGACCACGTATGTAAGTAGGCCGAAATGCGAAGGTATGGGGACAAATGGCGCCAGTCTGCTGCTTGCCTCATCTAGTGCTGAGAAATGCTCTCCTGTTGCCTTCTGCCTTGTCATGGAAGTGATACTGGCACCTCTAGTCATAAGAGAATGAAGCTAAAAAAAAAAAATGTGTGTGTGTGACTTAGTGTTAAGTGATCATTATTAAAGTTCAGTACTATTATTACTGCAAGTGTTACATTGCAGTCTGTTATAGTGATTACATTTAAGTTTAGTTCTTAATGTTCAGTGAAATAAATACTGGGTACTGTTTAGAATGTTACGTTAAATTGTGAACGCAGCCACCTCCACCACCTCCGTCTCCAACACAAACTGCCGACGGATCTGTACTGCCTCTAACGAAAGGTAAATTAGATGCACTGAACTGTTTCTTTCTTGTCATTCTTTATTCATTTATACACTGTATATGCTCCTTTAGTGTTGAAAAGACAAGTAATAAGTATTGTTTTTGCAATTTGGGGGGTGAAAATGCATCTCCAACACACCCTGCCGATGGGTCTGTACTGCCTCTGTGAATTATTTTCTACCAGTTAACCACTTCAGTACCGTGATGTCTCTTTCTACTTTATTTACGCTTCCTCCAGCCGATTTTATATGCTCCTTTAGTATTGAATATGCTCCTTTAGTGTTGAAAAGACAAGTAATAAGTATTGTTTTTGCAATTTGGGGGGTGAAAATCCATCTCCAACACATGCTGCCGATGGGTCTGTACTGCCTCTGTGAATTATTTTCTACCAATTAACCACTTCAGTACCGTGATGTCTCTTTCTACTTTATTTACGCTTCCTCCAGCCAATTTTATGGCATTCAGGACTGGATAGTATACTGAAGGGGTTAACGAAGGCTGTACCAACCCCGTGCATTTCCATAGATCACCCTACACTGAATAAAATCATCTGGTGGCAGCAAGAACAAAATGAAAATACACCCAGCAGTGAAGGGGTTAAAGGTATGTTAAACGCACTAAATGTTTTTTTTGTCATAACTTATTTATTTATATATGCTCCTTTAGTTTAGTGTTGAAAGGACAAGTAATAGGTATTGTCTTAGCAATTTTGGGAGATGAAAATTCGGTAAGAAGGAAAATTCGGTAATTCGAACCAGGGTTGAGCCCCATATAGTTCGACTTATGAAGGGTTTACTGTAAACTTATTAATTTTGGGATCCTTGTTCGGTTTATTGGATGAAATTAAGGTAGAGTAAGATAACAATGAAGTATTAGGTTACCAGTGATGTTATTAACGTGGTTCACTCTGTAGTAAGCCAAATTGGAAGTTGTACAGCACAAGCTACTGTTGATATGCATTCCATCATAACAGTCGTCATCCAAACTTAATATCTCACATAATTATAGGATGGAAAGATGCAGAACATAGCCCTGTGACCTTGGTGGGGACAGAGTAGATGAGATAGGGAGTTCTAGGTACTGTTACAATCAAAAGTCAAAAGTCTGCCAACACTTCCGTGAAGGTGTTGTATGATATATTTTCATTTGAAAGCAGTATGAAGCACACAGCAAACAGTTATGACAAGGACTGATACTTTCTATCTGTCTATCAATCTATTACCAGATGCCTTAATCCCGCACGGGGTGGCCACAAACAAATCGCCTCCATGTCGCTCTGTCCCCCGCCATTTCACTACCCCGCTCCCAACTCACACACCCCTCTCTCATGTACCTCTCCACTCCATCCCTCCATCTCATCCTCGGCCTCCCCCTCCCTCTCGCCCCCTCCACCTCACTCACATACACACTCCTTGTCAGTCTTTCATTCTCCATCCTCTCCACATGCCCAAACCACTGTAACGTGTTTCTCCTAACGCTTCCTATCACGTCCACAACCACACCACAACGCTCCTTCACTTCCTCATTTGTTAGCCTGTCTCTCCATGTGACTCCACATACTCCTCTCAAATAACTCATTTCCACTGCTCTCACTCTTGACTTCTGTCCTTCCAACAGGGTCCAAGCTTCACTTCCATATGTTAGAGTTGGTATCACAATACTGTCATGTAACAACTTTTTCACTTCCATGCTTACCTCCCTGTTTCTTATCACTGCTTTCAACAAACCAGCAACCTTCCTTCCCTGCTGCACCCTTTCAAGCACTTCATCCTCCGGACTTCCATCCTTACTCATCACACTACCCAAGTACTTAAATGCACTCACATTCTCCATATCCTCCCCATCCAATCTCACTGTACATTCACTGGCTTCACTTCTCTCGAAGACCATCACTTTACTCTTCCCCACATTCACCTTTAGATTCCATTTCTTACACACTCTTCCAAACTCATCTACCAAGCCTTGCAGCACCCCTTCATCTTCGCTCAACAACACAGTATCATCTGCAAACAACAGTACAGGGAGTTTCCAAACACTGCCCTCTCTTACTAGGGCCACTCCAACATCCACTGCCCGACCTTGTATCTCTTTTATAACTCCATCCATGTACAGATTGAACAGCCATGGAGACATGACACATCCTTGTTTCAATCCAACCTTCAAGTGGAAAGATTCACTCAGTTTGCCATCCACAGGCACTGCAGCCTTAGCATCCTCATACATACTCTTCACTGCCTTCAACAACTTTCCATCCACTCCATATATTCTTAATACTTTCCACAATCCTTGTCTATCCACCTTGTCATATGCTTTCTCCAGATCCATGAAGGCTGCATACTTTCTGATGTTTGGAAAGGAATTAGGAATATGAAATAGTATTATGAAGTGCACAGCAAAGGAGTTTGAAGAGGAAGGATGCTGTCTGATGTTCTTGAAGGAATAGAGATGTGAAAAGCAGGACAGTATGCTGGTAAGAGATTGGTGGTGTACTGTTGTTCATGATAGCACAGTATTCCCCCATCCCATGCTGTAGAGATTGTAAGCCCCCTCTCCCCATGATGTGCAAGGAATATGTAGATAGTGTTCTTACTCCCCTTTTCCTAGGGATAAAATAGGGAGATTGGTTTGAGTATAATGATGGCATAAGAAAATGAATGGATCAGGGATCTTTAAATCTCCTACTACTTATGTTCGGTACATTAGCTGATAATGGTAATGCCAAAAGTTTAGTTTATTATGGATAATGTACCCTGGTGATGGACACTTTGTTAGAGGCAAGGTAGTTTACAAAGTCAAAAAATGTAATTAGCTCAAGGCACGATGGTGTTTGGCTGACATTCCATCATGATAAATTACTTTTTTCATACTTTTTTCTGCCTGGTGTTAGTTTTAAGTTTCTTGTGTTTTCAAGTTTTAGGATAGTGTTGGTGGTATGGTGTTGATCTGTTGAGGGCACAAATTTCTGTGATAGAGCACTGGAAGAGTATTTTGTTGGTTACAACATGTACAGTAAGTTCTCATTATAAGTTGCTATATTTAATGTAGCTGCAGCGTCCTAGCAAAGTACATCAAAATTGCCTGTTTATTATTCCATGTACACATCTATGAGTACATGCTTAAGAATGTTGTTATGCTTCCTCCTGTAGAATCTCCATATTGGGGATGGCCATGGTATAGATGATATTTTCTGTGGACTGGAAGCTAAACCATGTGCCAGAATCAGCTGATTACTTTCCAGCTGTTGCAGGAAACGGGTGAGAAGAAGGAAACTGAGATGTGAATTAACGTTTGTAACAGTGTGAGAGTTGCAGCTTGGAGTTTGTACCTGTGACTGAAGGTTTCCTGCCTGTCACCAGTAAATCTGATTTTCTAGTTTCCCTTAGTTTTCAGTACTGGTTTTATGGGAAAGTGTTAATATTTTGGATAACTTGTCTGACTTTATAATGAGGATTGACTGTACAGTATATTATAATTTGGGGAGTATTCTAACTGTGTGATGCAAGTTGAGTTTGATAGTAATTTGATGAGAGAATGTTGTAGTTATATATGTTTACCTAAAATAAAAGCCAAATATCTAAGTTGTCCTTGAAGAATTATGAAACCTGTAAACTTTGCATGTACGTCCATGGTATGTCGCTGTTTTTTTTTTTTTTTTAACCTCATATCTGATAATCTGTATTTTAGTTTTTTCTTGTTGCCTCTAGATATGTGATTCACTTAAGGATAAACCCTTTGAACTGGAAGGCTTAGATATACAGCTTTTACTAATCTCTTCATTGTCTGAGGTCCTTCGTAAATTGAAACAAGTGGCCTGGTGGTAGCAAAACAAAAATACATCATCAGATTGAAGGGATTACATCTGTGACTTAAAAAATCCCTTTTAAGTTCCTTTGCTGCCTATAAAGATGATTATCTTGTTTCAGTTTGCAGTACTGGCTGTATGGGAAAAAAATTGATATTTTGAACATCTTTGACCTACAGTGAGGACTGACTGTAATACAAAAACTCTTTGCATTATGACTTGGGTTAAAATTGACTTCTCTCAAATGTGAATGCTGAGATTTGATGAGATTAATACAAGAACATAATGATGTCTTGGAAGAATGCAGTGATAAGGATGTAGAGCCACGTTGTCTGATTTTGCCATCAAGCAATGGGAAATAGTCTGAAGAAGGATGAAAATCTCTACCAAGTTAGGATGAAAGGTACATAAGCATAACTTCTCCTACTGACAATGAGTCAACTCTTGAACAGTCATCATCATTATGTTTTTCTAACTTTGTGCTGGTGCTGGAGAGGGATGTCTTCACGAGGTGGCATTGATATAGCCCGGTGGTTGGACTGCCCATTTATACAAAGGCCCCTCAGCTCCTCCCTTTCCCCACAAAAAGGAGGGTGGGTGACTGCTGGAGTGGGACAACTTAACCTGTAGAGCACCAAGTTTACTTTAAGATGACCCTGGGGCTACAATTACTGCTGCCACCTTTGTGTTCCATTCTTCTTGTAAGGCATGGACAGGTCATAAGTGTAACAATCAGTCCTATGTTACCCCTACGATGTGTAAGAGCCTGAGACAAGGCTAAACGTATCATCATCATCATCATCATCATCATTGACACTATCCTGACATTTTTATTCCCCGTCTGAAGTTGGAAAGTACAAAAGTGGGAGAAGTATCCGCAACATGTCTAGAGCAATAGGCTGAACAATCATTAACACATCATTTAAGCCCATGGAATCCTGGCTGCACCTCACAGGTTTAACCAGTTCCACATATTTTTTTTTCCTTCATAGTTCACGTAACACACACCTCCCAGATAGTAAATCACTTGACTGTCAGCTTGAAAATGGATTCCAAACCTTTGTGATTACTGACAAAGTCCAAAATATTCAGCTCCTTCATTCTGCCATGTGGTGCTGGAGAGGGATGCTTTCATGCAGTGGCACTGATTTGATCAGATGGTGAAGCTGCCCAGTTGTACATATGTCCCTTGATCCCCCTTCCTGTCCCCTGAAAGGATGATGGTGATCTGCAAAAGAAGGGCAACCACAGTCTGCAGTCCAATGGGCTCACATTCAGATGAGGCTGTGGTTGCAGCTACTGCTGCTACTACTACCACTATGTTTATGTGAAGCTACAGAATGTGGTGAATGTTTTTGGTGTATCCAATAGAGCCAGGATTCCAGGGGCTTGAATGATGAGTGAATGGAAGCATGGCCCATTGGACTGGGCAAATTTGGGCTGTCTGGACATTGCTACTCCTCACCCTGCCATAAGGTGGGAAAGAAGGTCTGGATGGTGATGATGATGATAATAATATTATTAATAGTGTATTTTTTCTTTTTTCTTTTAACCTCCGGATGATTTTATTCAATTCAAAGGTAAGACTGGAAGGCATAAATATAGTCTTCGATTAACCCCTTCACTGCTACAATCATTTCACCTTAACTTGGCCCAGATTTTCATCCTCTTGCAGCTTATTGTACATAGCTCAGTGGCAGAAAAAGATAATGGTACACGTCTACTTCCTTTCTGTCACACATTTTTGACTAGCATAGTATTCTAGCACTGGTTTGCAGCTACAACTAAGTGGTTCCCAACCTTTTGTAGGCTTCGGGCCACATTTACGAATGTTAGTATAGTGGAGGGCGTAAAAAAAAAATCAAGTGCACACACACTGACGTGTGTGTGTATATATATATATATATATATATATATATATATAACCCTGAGAAAGAATGACATGTTTCCAAGGCACCGCGCGGGCTCAATAATAAAGCTCCGAGGGCGCCATGGTGCCCACTGATTACAGGTTGGGGACGTGTGTGTATTTATGTCTGTATTGATGCATGTGTTCAGCAAAATTCCAAACCATGACAAACGTTTGCAACAATGCTTGGCACATGCATCCATTCGGGGTCCAACAGATGACATTCTGAGTTTGGTGCAGATTGTTGTCCTCGTGGGGGGGGGGGGGGGGTGTATTGGCCTCCACCTGCAACGTAAGGTAATGAAATGTGGCGTGTTGAAAGCCAAGAGTTTTATTAATTTATTCATTTATTTATTGCCTTACATGATGTTGCACCTGTGAGGGATGGCCTTGGATTTAAAAAAAAAAAAATATTTGTCCCTATTCAGTAATTACCCCTCTTCCCACGACACATCTCCCTCATATACTTCCGCATCTTATCTCTCCACCTCGTTCTCGATTTTCTGCCCCAACCACTACACTTTTAGGCACTCCTAGTCGGTCTCTCATTTTTCATTTTGTTCTCGGTCCCTCTCATGTTCTCCAGACCATGACACTTATTAACCCACATGCACTCACCCACATCCAAAAACACCCACATCCAACTACACCCACACATACCCATCCAGACCTACCAACACCAGTCCATACTCACCGGTGCAATCACCCACGCGCACCTAAACACATCCACGCTGACCTACACCCACCTACAAGCACCCCACAATCACCTACGCGAATAAAGACCTACCTACACCTTCCCACACCCACTTACACCCACACATACAACATTCATCCTCCGAAAACCACTTAAACCCATCTTCATCCACCAACAGCCACCTGCACCTACCCTCACCTACATCTACCTACCTACCAATTCCTACACACCCATCCACACCCAACTGCACCACCTAATATTAGACATATACACATACTTACACACCCAAGCCCACCTACACCTATCCCCACCCCCCCACACCATAAACTGCGAGTTCTTTTGATGTCTTTCATTGCCATGAAGATCACTGCAGTGTTCGCGCCAACAAGAGCGCCGCGACAGCCCTGTCATCCTCTCTACTCGGTGGCCAGCATAGGAATGGCGATATTTCCATTATTTTGTCTTTCTAAACTGTTTCTTTGATGCAGGCGGATGGGTGTATGATAATTACAATGTTTACACCACTAAGATTTCGCATATCTAGCCAATAAAGTTTATCTGAGCCAAATAATGCTCCTCACGGTGTTCCAAAGTAAAATAAGAACGAAGTCTTCCCGAATCGATCTTTTCTCACAGCATAAAAACTAAGGATTCTAGCTTTTAGCGAATTAAGGGTTCATGTAGTCATATTATTGTCAATAACGTTAATTCTGAAGGCACTGCCTAT
>JAGKTI010001412.1:72859-85828 GCA_018397915.1 Birgus latro | reverse complement strand
AAACAGGAAAAACACAGGAAAAAAGAAAAAATAAAAGGGGCAGGAGACACAAGAGGACCCTGGGCAACACCTGTGATAAATCCTGGATGTAATTAAGCCGCTCTTTGTCTCAGGTGAGCAGCGGGCCGTGGCAAAAGGGGGTCCGTTAATTGGTCCTTCCCGCGTGATACATGGCCAGAACCCCACACTAATGCTGATGGTTTGTGGTGATTCCCCTGATGACTTCATACACACGACATGAGGAGTCTGGCATTAGAAACCTTGTGTTCTTAGGAAACGTAATTTAGAAAGCGACAGAAAAGGAGTAAAAAGTGTCATATGAGAGAAACCTTTAACTATAATGGTTTGTGGTGATTCCCTTGATGATCGGGATTGGAACCCTTTTGCCTATAGGAAAACTGAGGTGGAAAGACTAAAAAAGAGCAAAAGAAAAAAAGTATGTGAGTTTACACTGTGGTAACTCTAATGGCGATGGCTTGTGGTGTTTGCTCTGATGACTTCCTACGCACCACTCGATGGGTCTGAGATCTGAACATTTTTACACCATAAGAAGCTGGAAAAGCAACTCAGAATAAATAAGAATCAGAATGAAAAAAAAAAAGGGATCTGAATGTGTTGTGTAACTCATGATGGTTTGTGATGAATCGCCTGATGACTTCATACACACGAATTCGTGAAATCGGAAATATAATTCTCTGACCGGAGAGAGAATCCAAGAAAAAAAAATGACAAAAAAGGTTTTCAGTTGACGCTAATGATGATGTTTTGTGGTGATTGCTGCGATAACCTCATAACCACGACTGGAAAGGACTCTCTCTCTAACCTTTTGCTCATAGGAAGGTTACTGTTTCGGTCACCCAATAGTGATGGTTTGTGGTCACTCTTCTGATGACTCCATACACACGACTCGTGGAGCCAAGGAGTTAGCACCTTTGACCATGCAAGGCCGAAGAAAAGGAATCCTCTTTGCTCAAAAGAAGCAGGTAGTAAGACCAAAAAGAAAAAAAATGGAAGGTATAGAGATGTTCACAAAGCCAAATAAATGACTGCAGTATGATACAGAGATGCTTACAAACTATAGATATCACCACAAGGCTACAGTGATTTTAAAAAAACAGATATCTTTGCAAAGCTATACAGATGATCCCAAGGTTATAAAGATGCACACAAATCTCCACTGTGCTTATATAATACCCACTGATCACCTGCCGCTCGCTCTTTTGTTGTGAGGGAGTAAGAAATATGTAATTAACCTTGAGTATAGCCAATTTGATAGTCATTCCACCAGTCATTCACCAACCAGATAATTCACCAACCAATCAACCAATCTGCTTCTCCACCCGCCAGGCTCTCTCCACCAGCCAGCCACTCCACAGCCAGTCACTCCACCAGCCACTTTACTATTGAGTCACTCCACTATCCAGACACTCCACTATCTAGCCACTCTACTATTCAGTCACTCCACCAGCCAGTCACTCCACCAGCCAGCTACTCCTCTAGCTAGTCACTCTACCAGCCACTCACTCCACTCTCCAGTCACTCCACCAATCTTTCCACCATACAACTGACCATTCATCCACACTAACAACCATTCCACCATCCATCCAAGAAACCACCAGCCATCCGCTCCAGCAACCAACCATCCAGGAGTGGGAGGTGGTTGAGGGGGGTTACCCGGATCCAGGAGGGAGGGCCTCGTGGGTGGTACGCCGCTCGCACGCTAATTGACCTGGACCGGGACGGCGAGGGGTGGGGGAGAAGGGGAAGGCCTGAGGGAGGGGAAGGGGTAGGACGAAGAGGAGGGGGGTGAAGGAGAACGTAGGGGAGGGGAAAAGGGGGCCTGAGGGAAAGGGCAGGGGTTTGGAAGGGGGATACAATGGTGAAGAGCACGGATGGAAGTGGGGAGGGGTGATGGGGAGAAGAAGAGGAAGACCTAAGGGAGGGAGTGTGAGAAGTGGAAGGCCTCGGGAAGGGGAGAGGGAGGACATGAGGCAATAGGTGGATGAAGGAGGGAGGAAGGTGGAGAAGTGTTGGAGGAGAGATAATGCTGGGAGGAAAGGGTCTGAATGAGAGTTAGGATGACAGCTGTTGGAGGGTTTTGGGGGTGAGAGAGAAGACAGTGGATAGGTGTGAGCTGACGAACGGATAGGGTCACCAGGGAGAGATGATGGGGAGGGTTGAGGAATGAGAGGAGAGGGGGAGAAGTGATGGTGAAGTGACTCGGTAAGGAAATTATAGAGAAATAAGGGAAGGTTGAGGTGTGTGAAAGGGAAGAAGGGGAGAAGTTATGGAGGCGCTGGAGAGGCGCAAGGTAACGGATGAGATGATGAGGGAAAGATGTAAAGGGGAGATGATAATGGAGACGGGACAGGGGTACAGGTGTTGGGTGGAGTAAGGTGTGAGGTGCGAGGGGAGAGTTATCGCAGGGGATGGGGTGAGGGTGGAGGGTTGTGGGGTGAGGGTGGAGGGTTGTGGGGTGAGGGAGAAAGATATGGACTGAAGAGGAGGGAAAAGGTGAGGGAGAATGGAGGGCATGAGAAAAATGGCGAAGAATAGGGGGAATGAGGAAAGTGTTGCAGAATAGACGGTATGAGGAAGATGATGGAGAATAGAGGATATGAGGACGGCGAGGGGAAAAGAAAAGGTAAAAGGATGTTATGGGATTACGAAAAGGGGAAGGTAAGGAAGATTATAGAGCTGTGGGATGAGGAAGGAAGAGTGGGATGGGATGAAAGTTTGGTATGGGAGAAAGGTGGAAGAAAGGAAAGGGGAAGAGGTGTCGAAGGGGCGTGGGGTGAGGGAAAATAAAAGATGGGCTGGCTGAGGTATAAGGCAGAGCAAAAAGTAGGTGAGAAAGTGAGGGTGATGGAGTGGGTTGGGGAATGTGTGCTGAAGGGGGGGGGAGACTGTGAAAGGTAAAAGGTGATTATTAGTCAGAGGCTTAGAATAAGAAGATGAATTATAATGGGGCGGGGAATTGTAAGGGGGTGGGGAAGGCAAGAGATGGTGGGGAAGCAGTGGGGGAAGGAGGGGAGCAGAATGGGGAGGAATGACATGTGAGGGCGACGGGATATTGCGTGATGAATTATTTTTCTTTTTAATCTTGTTCTTGCCACCGCCAGAAGAATTTAGTCAGCTTAGGAGAGAGATCTTGCAGTGACAATATGAGAGCTTCAGCTTGTTCTGAGTATGAATGGCCACTGCTAACCTAAAGAAAATCATCATGTAGTAGCAAACATTAATTTAGAACAATAAACGTCATGGAGAGGGAGAGGGAGAGAGAGAGAGAGAGAGAGAGAGAGAGAGAGAGAGAGGGGGGGGGGGAGAACGAATTTTGCGGTCAGATCTCATAACGCTTATTCTCCCGTCGACCAGCGAGGGTTCCTACCGGCGTTAGTTATATTTTAATGGACTGGAACTTATGCTCTATATGTTTCCCAAGACAACTGAAGCGACAATGATTTAACCTCTTAAGCCTGAGCACATCGTTTCTTTTATTCTTACTGCTACTAGATAATTTTATTCTGATAAGGCAAGCCCCCTATTGTAGTGAAATTTATCGAAGACTGTTCACCTCTTCCGATCAGATAATAATGTACTAGACAGAATATTATCTTCTGAAGTTAGCAAGAATATTATGAAGAAATTAACTGACTACAACCATCATGATGTATATTTTCTAAGACAATGAATGGGTTTATGATAGAATGGATGATGATGATGATGATGATGATTGATGATGATTGATGATGATGATGATGATGATGATGATGATGATGATGATGATGATGATGAGGAGGAGGAGGAGGAGGAGGAGGAGGAGGAGGTGGTGGTGGTTCTATATCGTACCGTAGATTCAGTGAGCCGATTGAGGGCCCTGGTTTGGTTAAGCTCGTGAGGCAAGTGTTGTATATTTAAAGCCAGAGTCGTAATACACTAAGGAAAAGACGAGAAGAAGGTAGAAGAGGGAGAGAACGAAGAACTATAGAAATAAAAAGGGAAAGAAGATCAGAAAAAGACAAAGAAAAGAAGGAGCGTTAACTAAGGGTGAAGAAATGTGGAAAAAATTAGCAGGCAGGAAAAGCTGAATAAGAAAAGACATTAAAAAGAACTAGAAGAGGACACAAAGGTTCTAACTCTTCGCCGCCGCCAAAGAGTCGGTGAGTCAATTGAAGGGCTTGGTTTAGTTAAGTTGATGAGGCAGGTGTTGCATATTTAAGGCGGGAGCGGTAATTACAACTTTCCTTACGCGGATCTGACACGCCACACCTCTTGCATGGCTAAAAGATGATACCTTCCATCCCTGCCTACCCCACCTCCAACCTCCCTCTCTCCATCCCCCCTCCCTTCTCCCTCTCTGTTCACCTTCGATCTTTTTCTCCACCCCTCCGAGCCTCTCTTTTCTCTCCACACCTCCGATCACCTCTCTCCACACCTCCGATTCTCTCTCTCTCTAAAAAGTGAAAAAATAAAAATCTCCGCGCTCGAGCAGTCACAGGGAATCTCCTCTCTGAAGCTATCTCGTGCTCCCAATCTCACATCTGCCCCATCTGATTGTTGTTTGTGGTCGGAGATCCACTAGTGTACAGTCACCGCAAAAAGTCTTGGAACCCCGTCACCGTGTTTGTACATTTTGAAACACATAACGAAAAATACTGAAGCAATTTACTGTATGTCCTCTTCTATTACAAACCGCATACTGTTTTTCATATCGTTCATTTTGGCAATCTTAGAAGGAGTTAACCTGAATTTTAAGCTAATCAAAATTACCGAGAACAACGAAATATACGGAAAATTACCACTTACGTATCGTTCACTTATCGTTCACTATCCAATTTGATCGAAGATAAAGGCTATGTCCATACCTGTTTCGTCGACTGTACCTCCCGACACTTATTAGGGGTTGGATTTAAATTGAGCTGTATAACCATCCTTTCAGACCGACATTAGGGAGGGAATGGATGCGGAGGAGGGGTAGAGGGGTGAGGGAGGGGATGGAGATGAGGTAGAGGATGGTGAGAGAGAGGAGAAAGGGAAGGGAGAGGAAGGAAACGGGGGAAAGGACGGAGAAAATGAGGAAAGGAGAAGAGGAAGAAAGGTTAGGGGGGTAGAGAGAAAAATAGAGAGGTGAAATAAGTGGAGAAGGAGAAGAGGAGGAGGAGAGAGAGGTGATGAGCAGGAAAGGTATGTGAGAAGGAGAAGAGGGAAGTGAAGGGAAGGAGAGAGATGAATACAGTTTGTCTGGAGGAGGGGAAGAGAGGGAGGCAGAGGGATGTGAGGAGCAGGGAGAGGAGGAGGGGAGAGGGAGGTCAATTCTGCCGTCCTTAACACTGTGATCTAGAACGATTGGCGATAGTAAACATGATTAGGAATTTGACAGGGGTGGGTCGTGTCGGAAGGGCCACGCCATTGTAGCTCTTGGTGCCGAGTCTCAGAGAAATGCCAACGGTAAGCATGATTAGTGGAGAGAGTTTTAGTTGACTAAGGTTTAAGTGTTTGAGTCGAAGAGGTCCTTAAATTGAAATAAAAAAATATCTCCAGGGGTACAGAGTAAATCTGTCTTTATATTCATTTATTGCTAGACTATTTATTTTATTTACCTTCCATCTAAAGCAATGAAGCCAATGTAATAGTCTAAGGGATAAAGAGCGGGGAGACATGGGTATGAAATGAAAGACAATTTCTAACAATTACCGTACCTTACAGCGTGGAAGATCAAGAATTTGTGGGAAGCGACGAGTGATTGCTTGTACAGGAAAGGAGAGTGAGAAGCAAGGAAGCGAGAGGGATGAAACTGAGGAGTAAAGAGGGGAGAAAAATAGTAAAGTGAAAAGTTAAGTAGTGACGCGGATATAAGTGAGGTGTGAAGAAGGTAGGGAGGGGATAGAAGAGAAGAAAGCGAGGAAGAATGAGAAAGAATGGAAAAAGGAAAGGACGGAGGTAACGCAAGTGGCGATCCAAAAGGTGGTAAAGTTTGGGTGGTCCGTGAGACACTTTTTTTTTTTTTTTTTTTTTTTTTTTTTTTAGGTATGTGAGGACGAGGCCACATGAGACTGAGCAAAAAATAATCTGACGGTGTAATAACTTCCTCTGACACCAGCTCTACAAATACGGACTCTTAATCAACCCCTCATCCAGGTTTGCAGTTAACCCTCTCAGCTCTAGAACGTCATCAGGCCTCTAAACCATACTATGGGGACTCTACGTGACAGTGTTCTCATCGACTTAATTACACTTCACTGCACCTTCTAAGCAATCTATTACGCACACTACATTGTAAAATTGTCTTGCATGTTATTTATGGCTTTGTAATATCGACATACACTGCATAAATAACATATACCTGCAGGATATTATTAGCGAGCCACATGCAAACACTGGCGAGAAAAAGGTGCTAGGGAGCATTGTTAACCGAACAGAATACGAGTCGATACTATGATATCTATATGAGCTGAGGATAAGGATTCGGTTTCTTTCTTCTTACTTCCAAAAGCTTTTTCTACTTAACAGTGAGAGGAGGGGGGTATGGGGTGAGGAAGTAGGAGTACAGAGGGAGGAGAGGGGAAGGGAAAAGAGGGGGTTACGGGGAGGAGGAAGGAGGAGGGGGGGCGGACACGGGCGGGAGGCCTAGGCGGGCGGGCGTCCGGGGCGGGCGCGGGCGGGCGGGCGGAGGGCTCCCTTTGCGGGCAGGTGTGGCCGGGCGTCCTGGGCGGGCTCGGGAGGGCAAGCGGTTTCCCTTTGCGGGCATGTGAGGCGGGGCAATCTGGCGGCCTGGGCGAACGGGCAGGCGGCCTAGGAGGGCTTGCGTGGGTTGCATGGGCGGAACGTAAGTGCCCTGAGAGGGAGGCATGGACGGGTGCGGGCGGCCTGTGCGGTGCGGCTGACCTGGGTGCGTTAACTCCAACCATTCTAGAACTTTAAATAAGCCCTTCTGATCCATATCCAGTTCGGAAGCCTTAACCTGCTACAGCACCAGGCGTCTAGGCACTGGTTATGTGGTAACTGCTGAGCTACGTAAATGGATCCTAGAGTAACTATAATACCACCTGATGGACCGCACACTGCATTCAGAATCGCATGAAGGCAGAACCACTTGAGGGAAGAGATTGAGTATTTCTTCTCGTTTTCTTTGGAAGCTCCCTTGCACCTCGTCATGATCACTTTGTTTCTGCATAAGTTACGTAAAAAACCCCGCGAATGTTAAATCTGGAGAAATGTTATACAGTACATGATAGTAGCAGCATGCATTATACAAAATAAATCGCTACGGAAGAGGATCTGGAAAACTTCCTTAACTGATGAGAATACAGTTCCTTAAGTCTGCGTCCAGGGCAATGTTTCTCAGCGATTATCGTGCATCTCCTGACTGCATCCTTCCCTGGGCTGGCTGGGTTCGGCTGGGCGGCTTTGCAAGAGGGCGGCTGGGCTGGGCTGGGCTGGGCTACACGAGGCGTATATTACGATACATGGGGCGTCTATCTAACCCACGTATCTGAGTCTATCCGCGTCAGATCTCCCGGTTATCAGATCCAGACTCGAGTTATGTCCGCCATTTTAACGAGAGTATTGTGAGGCGGTGAGGCGAGAAGAATGAAAAAGGGAGGGAGGGAGGGAGAAGGGTAGGGAGGGAGGGAGGGAGGGAGAAGGGTAGGGGGGGGAGGAAGGGTTAGAAGGGATGGAAGGAAAGTGAAGGAGGGAAGGAGGAAAGCAGTGGAGAGGGGAAGAAAGAGTAGAAGGAGACCCAAAGTGAAGGAGGGAGGGAAGGAAATGCGGATAATGAAGAAATGAGTATGAGATGAGAAGGTGAGACAGGAAGAGAATGAAGAGAGGTGTGAAAATGGGAGAGAAAGAGAAGGGAGGGGAGAAACTGGGAAGGAAGGAAGGACGAAGAAAGGAAGGAAGGAAGGAGTAAGGAGAGGGAAGGAAGGAGTGAGAGAGAGGGAAGGAAGGAGTGAGAGAGAGGGAAGGAAGGAGTGAGGGAGAGAAAGAGAGGAGGGTGACACGTGGATACCTGATTGCCCCGACCCCGTGAAATGATTGCAAGAGGTTGTTAATCTGAGCATCGGCATATCTGATTGACTCGCTCCTGTGATCTGATTGTGCTGGGTCCTTGAGCATCGGAAAGAGAGGTGAGTGAAGTGTTGGGAGTGGGAAGGCAAGTTCGTGGATACCTGATTGGCGTGCTCCTGTGATCTGATTGTGCTGGGTCCTTATTAATCTGAGCATCGGAAAGAGAGGTGAGTGAAGTGCTGAGAGTGGGGAGGTAAGCGTGGATGCCTGATTGGCGTGCTCCTGTAATCTGATTGTGCAGGGTTCTTCATCGTTTCAGTACGATGACTAAAAAATAACATCAAGCAATGTTAATGTGCTGAAGGGACACCAATCTTACTGAAAAGGTTAGAAGCCATAGACATTAACTCATTACAACATATGTGGCTGATCCGCGGTGACAGGTGGATAAATTGGGTGGGCGGGAGACACAGGATAAAGCTTGGACTCTATTTTCTCTAACACTTCAGGCTGCAGTCTCCCTGAAAATGGATTCTGTGTAGCCTGAAACGTTACTGAAGAATTCTAGCTCTAGCCAGTAACTCCCGCCAATATCAATTATTCACTCACCTTAGTTGGGTAATGTATCTTTATTCATGACACCAAGAGACGCTTTTATTTACCACGAGTGCTACCTCGCAGTGAAGTGATTAACCTGATTTTTGACAGCAAGGATATCTGATTGCTTCTATCCTGTGATGTAATTCTTAAGGAGAGGAAGGAGAGTAACTGGACCTTATCTGAACGCGTTGGGCCTTCTCTGAGCTGAGTAAAAATTGACTGCCGAGAGCAAGCACGAAGTAGGAGTCATCACCATGGTATTCAAGGGAGTCATTCTTCCCTGAACCTAATAAAATCGTATAAAGGTACAAGGATAAAAGTACAGGAGCCGTCGTGTTACTTAAAGGATTAATGGAGATAGTTTCTAAGTCTCACAACGGGCGTTATCCCTAGAACCGAGTAAAATAGTCTGGAAACAGCAAGAAAAGGAGTCGCAAGAAAAGGAGTCGTAAGAAAAGAAGTAATTTACTGAAGAGGTTAAACTGAGCATGAAAAAGCTTGGAGACCTGCTCCTCCCCCCCGCCCCTCCACTCCTCCGAGATCTGATTGTGTGAGGTGCTTAATCTGATCATCGGGAAGTCCGTGTACCGCTCAGATTAAAGACTACACTAATATAGATGGCGTAACTCTGAGTGGGTTGTTGGGGGAGCAGGGTAGGAGGAAGGAAAGGGTGGGTAGGAGAGGAGGGGAAAGGAGGGAAGGAAAGGGATGCAAAAGAGGAGGAAGGGAGGGAGTGAAAAATGGGGAAGAGAAGGGCCGAGGGAGGAGGAAAGAGATGGGGAGGATGATGAGGGAGAGAGGAAAGGGAAGAGACTGGGAGGAGAGGGAGGAAGGACGAACGAAAGGCCTTGAATAGGATCAACATAGCTTAACTCAAAATAAACATATCGGCTTACTTAATTTCCCTTAATTTCTAGCTGTCCCTCTATGGATGTGCCTATCTCCCTGTCCTGTCAGTGTCTCTATCTCTGTCTGTATTTCTAGTTTTCTGTCTCCGTCTTTCTACCTTGGTCTGTCCACCTGTCTCTCCTTCTGTCTGTGTCCATCTGCCTATCTCTCTTCCAGTCTCTCTTTCACAGACCCTTTACCAATTTATTAGTCTCCCTGTGTATGTCTGTTCTATCCCCTATCTCACCTCCCTCCTATCTCACTTTTCCAACATGACAACTAACAGAACCAATTTAAGGCTTGTCTCTGTTTTCCCGCCTCTTGTTTCACTACGACTGTCTCCCCGTTCCTATGTGTCTCTTTTCACCTGTCTCTTTCTCCGACTGTGATCCTCTGTCTCCTCTATTTATGTCTCTGTCACTCTGTGTTTCTCTCTTTACCTGTGTCTTGTATCTATCTGCCTTTCAGTATGTTTATCTGCCTCACCGTATTGCTACAGTGTCTCCTGTTCTCCCCCTGATTCTTATCACCCCTCACCTCCCCAGCATCCTCTCCCTTCCTTACAACAAGAATGCTAACTCAGAACCAATTTATTGTTTGTCCCTATTTTCCTTTGTCTCTTTGTTGTCCCTGCCGTACTCTTTCCCTGTCTCTGTTTCCTTTTATCATCCCATCTCTGTGTCTGCATATCTCTCTGTCCTCACCTCCTCTCCCCCTCACCTTTCCAACACCCTCCCATCCCCTTCCAACATGACTGCTAACTCAGAACCAATTTGTAGTCAGACAATGGCCGGGTCTGAGAGAGAGGACCCGCTTGTGTCCAGACGCTGAACCAGATGCAGCGGCGGGCATTCCTCTCAGATAATCGCTTTGTGGCATAATTACACGCGCTGTTGGTAAGGAAAGGCTCTAGGAAATTGCCTGGATGGGGTTGCGACAGGGGTGGAAAGGTTGTGGGGGATGTGTGGATTGGGTGGTGTGGGGGGAGAAGGGTTGTTTTGTATGTGTGGAAGGGTTGGGTTGTGTGTAAATAAACTGCCAGGATGGGGTTACAAGGCTGGAATGGATGTGAAAGGGTGGAAAGGGGTGTACATGGGTTTTCCAGGGAGTTAGAGGGATTAGAGCGGGGTTGTGTTCTTGTGTTTTGTATATATGATGGGGATGGAGAGTTCTGTTGCGCTGCGTGTGTTGTGTTTTGGTTCGGGCAGGTGTTCTGTGGTGTGTGTGGGAGGAGGGGGACGGAGGTGTGTGAATGAGGATGGGAGGGAGGGTTGGTATGGGGGATAAAAGCGAGCTGAGCCTGACGGAGTGACGAAACCACTTTTCTTGCTCAGGTGGTCAGGAAGCCGCTTAGGACAATGTGCTTCCACTTATCTGTCCACCTGTCTGTGTGTTCCAGCCTCCAGGACACCTAATCGCAGAGATAATCAACGTTCATCCGTCACAATAGCCTGTCAAACATCAAAGTTATAATCCCTGACTTCATCTAGGTTCCTGACTCTAAGGCTGAATTTACACCATAGAAGTTGAGTCGATTCATTCACCGTTTAACTCGAGTCAAATTAATGATGATGATGATGATGATGATGATGATGATGATGATGATGATGGCAAAACTATTACATTTTCTCCCCTATGACAATAAAACAAATATAAAATCAAAGCCTGTATATATTCATGAAGGTTCTCTCTCTCTCTCTCTCATCTCTCTCTCCAGCTTGTGCGGTTCCTCTCCAGCTAGAGGGGAAGGAGAAAAGGGGAGGGAGGGAGGGAGGGAAGGAGGTGAAGGAAGGAGAGAGGGAGGGACTGAAGGAGGGAGTGGAGGGAGATGAATGAAGCACTTGATGGATGGATGGGTGGAAGGAGTGAGAGAAAGAAGAGATGGGGGGATAGGGGGAGGAGGGAGGGGATGAAGAAGAGAATGGAAGATGGTGAGGAAAGGAGATGAGGTAGAGGGTAGCAAAGAGGACTGCAAGAGGGAAGAGTAAGAGGAAGGGAGGTATGGGTGGGGGTGAGGAAGGGAAAGAACGGAAGAGAGAGAAAAGAAGGGTACTGGAAGGAGGGAAGTGTGAGAGGGAAAAGAGGCAGAGGAGGACAGGAAGACAGGGATGTTAATAATACAAGTGGGAGAGGGTGAGGGGGTAGGAGGAGACACGAGGAAGGGGATTTGAGGGAGAGGGAGGGGGGACTGAGGGCGAGGGGGAGGGGGGATGTTCCAGAGCGGGTAATCAGCGGCGTCATAGATCAAGCGGTCATTTCCGAGGGTCCTGGTTGGTCACGCTGAGGTCTGGACGGGGGCGGGGAAGGAGGAGATGTTGACCCAGTACGAGATGGAGAGGAAGGGTGTAGGAAAGAAGAGGAAGAGGGAAAGACAGACTGAAAACTGGATGATAGGACAAATTATTCAAGAGAAACAGAGTACTGCTGATGATAATGACTAAGTGGGGGGAAGTGGTAAAAAAAAAAAAGAAATAAAGCAGATGGAGAGGTTGAATGAAACTAGGCGGAAAGGCAGGGTACAAGAACGATCAGGAAAAGAGAGGTTGATCGAGAAATAGGAGGAGGGGCAAGGCATGGGAAGAAATATGGGCGAGGAAGTAGATTGACAGGAACATCAAGACTATAAAATGTAGGGAGATGACAAATGTGATGATAAAAAATAATCTGCTGTCAATAATAATAATAATGATAACGATGAAGATGATTATAAGGGCAACAATAACGACGACGATGACGAAAGCCCGTGGTCGTAACCTGTTCCCCGGGAGTGGAGTGAGAGCAGAGCGGGTGGATTTGTGCTGCAATTACCTCCACCGCCACCACACACAGCGCCCAACCTAAGACCTCCCTCACCTCACTCGTAGCTGCCTTCACTATACCCCTTCCTGTTTACATAGATAGACAGAAACAGACAGACTTACAGACGGACAGATAGAGAGAGATTAACAGGCCAACACGGTCTTCACCAGTAACCCTTTAGGAGTTACGGCCCAACCATAACAAGCTTGTATCATTAACCTTTAAATATATAAGGTGGTGCCTCTCTCAGCTTATGTATATCCTTGTTGCCGCACGATAACATTCAGCTGATGGACACCCCTTCTAAATCTATAAGGTCTAATGGCAGAGACTCTTGCTTTCCCCGTCAATCAGTCAGGCGATAAATAGGCACTCAGTTTTCAGGCAGTTATCGGTCGCACAATTGCCGGTAATAATCAGCAAAACAGAAGAATAATTATCTTTATTGCCAGGATGGAGTGGAGGAAGGGAGGGAAAGAGGAGAAAGGAAAGAGGGATAGGGAAGGAAACCAGGTGAGAGAAGGGGAGGGAAAAAACAGGAAGGGAACAGAGGAAGGGGAAGATGGGGCGGGGAAGGGGACGAGGGAGAGGGAAAAGGGCAAGAAAGAAGGGGGATTAAGGTGAGAGAGAGAGAGAGAGAGAGAGAGAGAGAGAGAGAGAGAGAGAGAGAGA
>JAGKTI010001412.1:35071-52801 GCA_018397915.1 Birgus latro | reverse complement strand
TTAATTTCCACTCCTCCACTGCAATAGTGACTTGCTTTGTAATTCATTTGTGCTATCACCAGGCTGTCTTATTCAGCTTTGATGAGACCCTTCGTAGTTAAGGGTGAATTTTGTTCAAGATTTCAAGGTGACGAATTATACTGACCCTTTATAGTATGATGATGTCTTTTGCATGTCATTCTTGCTACCGCCTGTTGATTTCAATCCGCCTATCGAAAAAAGCCAGCATAGGAAAGGTCTTAAAATGGTTTCCAATAAACCCTACAGAATCAAATTTCTTGTATTTTATTCTTGCTGCCATCAGACGACCAGAAGTGTACCTCGGGGGGATTTTGTGACACGGCCATGGTTGGGAGTGTTTTGCTGCCTGTGTTGACATACATTTCAGTCTAGAATTGGATATTATGAATTATTTTGACTCTTGCAGTAGGATAGTGTTCTATATTTCGTTTTTGCTACCGCCAGACGATATTATTCAATACTCCTCACATCTCCATGCAGGCTCAAGACCTAAACTACGCAGATGAGTATCACGGCTAAGCATCTCATGGCGTCTGTCCCATTACCTATATCTCTATTGCAAGGCAGTTCTGTTCATCCTAGGAGAGCCCCTTCTCATGGTAATGGGCTTGAGATCATTTTTGATCCAAGATTCAAGTCTCCATTGTTTTGTCACAAGTTGACGGGGAAGAACGGTTGATCTAGAATCGGTGACTGGATTATTTATTTCGATCCAAGGCTGCAGGCCTGAACAAACTGAAAATTTGCTCTGAAACTTGAAATTATGGCATTTTCCTAATTGCTGGCATAAAATTATTTCGGTATCAAGTGGTTGCCCGCAAATCACAAGAAAATTTTGCTCTAAAGTGAAAAAACTGAAGTACAGCCCAATCTGACATGAACAATTTGGCTCGAAGTGTACTGTTAGTTAACTGACGGAATGGAATTTTGCACATGTTTTGGAGATAATGCAATATTGTATCGCAATTTCGAGCCAACGTTAGAGATGTGATCTGTTTTGCCAAATGATTTTCAATCACCATTATCATCATTATTTCTGTTAGAAATCTTTCGAATTCCCCCCCCCCCACAAAAAATAAAATAAAATAAAATAAAAAAGAAACGAAAACTGCGTCTGCAGGCTGTAGGTTTATAGGATTATCAAAAATTAACATTTTTTTCTCAGTACAGTCAGGATTTTGGTAAAAGATTATGTAAGGAAGTTTTATTAGGAATTTGGAAACTTGAATCGTTCGTGTGCGGCCAAAATAAAATGCTATGTTCGTTGTTAGAAGCTTCAGTGTTAACCTGGATAGTCTTTAATATACTCCTGTTGCTGCAAGTATTCCTGAGAGAATATGATCGTCTGCTGACTGCCAGTATGGAATAAAAAGCTCATGTCGCAGCGAAAAGTGTTCTTACCGATTCCATTAACTCTGTCAGGGAAGGGACAATCTTAATATTCTCTTACAACTAACACCACTGATAAGTTACAGGAATCTCTGTTTTAATTTTTTGTCTCTTTCTGTCGTATCGCACAGCAAGGATTATTAACCCATCCTTCTCTGTGTTGTCGTGGACTTAAGATACAATAAAAAATATTCTATTCACTTTCGGTATGGAGTGTGAAGATTATTAAATTATTCTTCTCTGTTGTGCCGTGGACTGGGAGGGTCATCAAATTATTCTTCGCATTTGTGCCTGCCCGTGTTATCAACAAATCATAGAGTTTAATTATTAGGCAACACACTTCAGCCTTGCATATTTAACGACATTCACCAACTCTGCTGGAGGCGAGCAGATTGAGAGGAAATATCTGATTACCTTCCTCCCTCCCCGCACACCCATCTCTTCCCTTCCCTGTCCCGTATACCTCCTTCCTCCCACTCTTTCCCCTTACCCATATCTTCCTCCCTAAACTCTCTCCTATTTTGCCTCCTCCAGTACTTCTCGTCCCCTTCCCTTCTCCAACACCCCTCCAATATCCCTCCACATCCCCATCCTCCTCCAACATTCCTCCCTCTCCTTCCTTTCCCATCCTCATTCCCTCACCCCTGGCCTATCCTTTCTTCCTCTCTCCCTCCTTCCCTCTCAGCCCCCCCATTCCCCTTCAACCTTACTTCCTCACTCAGTCTCCCTACATCAAACCCACCTCCATCCTTTCCCCCCCTCTGTCTCCGCTCACACTTCCTCTTCACCCATTACCATGCTCCCAACTTTAATTCAATTTGGAAGGTAATGTTTGCGGACTGTGTAACTGTCAGGCTTTCGGCGGAAGTTGTATATAATTATGTGCGATATACTGATAAGAAATTAGCCGAGCCAGGGCTTATTACACCGGGAGGGCGCCTGAAATATGAAGAAAAATTCGCTGGACAAAAAAATATGCAGAACCAATCCACGAGGGGCAAGGCTTATGAACTGAGTGACATCTGAGGCTGAATTTATAAAGAATGCCAACTGAACTACAGGATAAACAGGCCTCCTTATCAGTTAATTACCAATGATCGCTTAGTTTCTAGTATAATTTCCAGTATAATACCATCTCTTAATCTGTTTATTAAGGTAGCTATATGTAAAGGCATATACAAGAAACCCTACAGAGAATAACTTAGAGGGTTTATAAATGCGACACCCTGACCAATAGCCATCGTGGGCAATACAGCGGCAGCCAATCACCGGCCGGCATGAAACGCAACAATCCTGGCCCGCTATTTACGACTCCCCCGCCTTTATATATTCCCCCGAGCTCTTATTTCTCCCGGAATGGCGACCACAGCTCATTTTCAGCAACACGTAGTTCACAAACCCGGAGCGAGGTTGAGTTGCCGATTTAGCAATTTCGTACCTAGATCTAGGAATCTACCATTTAGCTACGAGTTTAAGGAATTTATCACCTAGATTTATCAATATTCAAGTCGTTCTGCCACATTTTCTGACAATTTTAACAGGATTTTTAGGCTTAGTAAGATTCCAGCATTTTTTTTAGATCAAGTTTAGCCATATTTTTGCGAACCTGGCTTGGCATGTCCACCCAGAGGCCAACGCGACACTCACCTACCGAGAACTCGTCCCGGCGACATCCATCTGCATTATATCCCTTACACTCCCGCCAAAACCAATAAACACGTGTCGATGTTCCATAAGCACGAAGAAAAAGAGAGAGAGAGAGAAAGAAGAGAAAGAGAGACCTGGGACCCCGCGAGCCTTGGAATGAATAAGTAAATAACAAATATATCCGATTTTTACGAGTGTTGACTGCGTTGGGCGAGGATACAGTGAGGGGCAGAAGTCTCCCTGCCATTCCACTGCCCTTAACTTCACACTCAGTGCATGTCCGCCGTGTACCTCTCCGAACCATATCAAAAGCGAATCATTTATGGTCAGAGACGCATACCAGGCCCCTCTCAGCCTAGGAATATCAGCCAGCGGAGGGAAGCGAGAGGCAGGAGAGCTGAAATATCGGAGCGAACTTTTGTCCCCATGTGCACCATTAGAGTGAGACACGCAGGGAAGGAAGGTGTTATGGGTCTTGTTTAGTGGTGTTTCCGTGAAGTTTGGGGGTCGTGATGGACCTCTAGCTCGCCCTCACTACAAACGACCCTGACGAACACCTGAGAGAGAGAGAGAGAGAGAGAGAGAGAGAGAGAGAGAGAGAGAGAGAGAGAGAGAGGGTGTGGGAAAGTAATGCAATGGTTGACTGCCGTTTCAAAGGGCGCTACATCGATCCCCGGCTAGGGCAGGGAACAATGAAGGGATCTGAATTTCGTTGAAACAATCCTAACAACTCTAGAAGTCCCTCTCGGCGTGTCATAAAAACACCCCGTTAATTCTTTCACACCAGTTCTGAATGGGAAAGCTCCAACATGCATCCAGTACGGACGGTGGGTACTAGCGTCAAAGTGGCGACCCGAGAATGTCAGTGGCCCCATTCACTGCTCATCGGAGGACTACTGGGATTAGTGAACGGGCTCTAATCATAATCTTAGTTGGATACACAATAAAAAAAAAATGAAGGGAAAGGGGAGAGACTGAGGGAAGTAGAGAAAACAAACTAGGTAGGTAAGACGTGGCGAGAAGAAAAAAAAAAGAATGGAAGGAGAGAATCAGAAGGAAGTGGAGTGAAGGAGAGAGAGAGGACGACGAAAATGAAGGAGCGAGGCAGTATGGGTGAGAGAGAATTTGCACAGGGTATGAAAGAGGGGAGGGGTCGGGAAACATTCGGGGTGACAAATGAGAATGAATGTTGATTACTAATGCATGGAGGAGGCTGACAAACTGAGGGACGTACTATACAAGAGGAGGGGATAGAAAGAGAAGCGAGTGAGCAAGGGGAGAAGGGAAGAGAAGGATAAAAAAAAAAAACGGTAAGGAGGAAGGAAAAAAATAGAGAAGTATTGAAATTGAAGTTGACAGGAGGAGGCAGGAAAAAGGATACAGACCTGAAGTAGGAAGGAGTATAAGCAAAAGATTGAAGAGGAGGATCGTGAGGGAGGGAGGGATACGCTGATTGAAAAAAAAATGTACTGATCATTTTATACAAGGACAAGGTGGAAAAACTGAAGGATGGAAAATAAAATAGGGAAGCAGAAGGAGAGGGAGAGTTTGGAAGCGACGGGATGGGGAAAATGAGGAATGAGTATGAGGGAGGGAGGAAGGGACACATTCAAAGTAACAACGAAGAATGACATGTTGATTTTTGGTACGAGGTGCAACGCTGCAAGGGTGATATGTGGAGCATTTTATGTGATGTGTAGTGCCCGTTTATGTGAGGGGCAATCTCGATAGAAGGTTGGTTTCTGATATACAGGGAGCGGGGCACATAAGGGAGGGGGGAAAGGAAGTGGAATGGGAAGAGAAAGGAGGGTGAAGTGGGAGGTGAACTGGGACAGAAAGGAGAGGAGAAAGAAGGAGGGGGTGGAGAGAGAAGGAGAGGAAGATGTTAGGGTGTATGAGGGTGTGCGGGGGAAGGTATGGATGACGGCATGTGGGTGTTTACGATGATGGAAAAATATGAGAAGAGGTGGTGGAAATTGAAAATAAAGAGGAAAATGCAAAACGTAAGCGTGCACTGGTGTCACATGCCTACTGGTGTCACATGCCTACAAATATTTTATACAATAAACATCCGGCGAGGAAAACTGTGCAAACTTTAAGGTGGTAAACATCAGCCTAACCTAAAAAGAGATTTCATGAATAGAAATGGATAAAAAAAAAGAAAAACAAAGATAAGATAGTGTGTGTGTGGTGATATCCGGTGCTTGGAAATACGGTTTGGCATTAGGGAACGGACTGATTAACCAGTACTTTGATTCCGATCCACAGAAAAATAAAAAAAAAAAGGAAATATAAAATGAAAATAATATATACATAAAAAATGAGATTCTTGCAGCTTTCACTCGTAGCCTTGCTGGTCAGTCAGTTACTCCAGTTTCACAGTTAGTCCGGCCAGTCGTTTAGTTGCTCGTTAGTTAATCTATTAGTTATTCAGTTACTTTAGCCAATTAGTTATTCCAGTCACTTAGTTATTTAAGACAGCAGGGCAAACACTGGCTGGTGGATTTCATACCTCTTCGTACCAGTGATCATGACATAGTTATTCTAGACATCCACAACGACTTTAACTCAGTGGTAAAAACTGTAATATAAAGTGTAAAAAAATCTAGTCCATTTAATCTTTCCAGTAGGTCTATCAGTGTTGTAAGTGTATAATTTTAGTTAATATCCAGTGTTCAAAATTCATACATGTATATATGAGTGGTTAAAGAAACTGTAGAAGTGAATCAGTCCTTATGTTTTAATTTGATAATTCAGTTGTTTATATGTATGTACGGTAAATCGGTCAAGTGCCGTGCAAATGAATGTTAGTATACTTCATTTGTGTGACCTGATACTATTGGCCTGAACTGTCTCCTCTGTGTGCTTATGTTTTCACGTAATAATTGTTTACCGTATGGTATTAACTGGATCGAGATATTAATGTCGCTAATGATAACTGTGCTACCTTTGATTCAAGGTATATGGGAAGTTTTAGTTCGGGGGAGAGCTAGTTCATTATGTAGGGTAAGTACCTAATTAGGCACGTCAGTTTGTAAAAGTAAATATATTACAGGAGTTCTTGTGAGCAGAGCGAGGGGACGGACTAAGAGGATCGTGGTGATAACGTGTGTTCACTGCTGGTTCGAGTGTGTACCTTCTTGGATAAGGGACAGCAAGAGTTCTGGTATTACGTAGTGTAGAACTGTGAAAAGACTGTAACTGTGGGGATAGATATTTGTCGGTGTTAAACTGGTTACCTGAACTCTATAACGTTACTGATATATATCGATACGTATTGTTTGTTTAATTTTATGTATACTTGTTTTACCTTTCGTGTATCTTATCCCTCACTGACGGGCCCACCAGGATGCACAGTAACTCTTTCTGACCATGTGATAAATGTGTGCTTTCATAAGGACACAGCAAGTATGTCCCTACAATAAAGGGGTAAAACAAATGACACAAGACGTCACCGTACTGAGAGGGTTGACGCTTCCTGACCAAGGCAAGGCGACTAGACTACTTCCCGACGGGGCGCGCATTAGAATTCCTAGTAGAGGTCCCGGGGCGGTCTGACGGAGGTGGTGGAGGCTGCGGTAGGTCGGAAAGCCTATATAGCTCCTGGGTTATGCGACTAGATGGCCTACACTAAGTTTTTGGTGTGTCCGATGTTTACCGGTAGGTGTGAATGGGTTTTGATGCTTCTGATCAGTTTTGGTATTTATTTTTTTTACTCGGTTTGGTTATGTAGAGTTTATTTTTTATTGTCAGGTTTGATATTTCAAGGAGTAATATGTGCTTACGAGTAGATCTGCCCACCAAGGAACCCAACGAAAATTAGCAGCACCTTCGTTAACTCATGTTAGCCTTCCAATTCCTCGGCTCCACTGAAATCACTTAGTTACTAAGTGCCTTCTAAATTGTTTAACTTACCTGGTGTTTGAAAAAAGGAAAGTTTTAACTAAAGCTAAACCATACAGTCTGGCGGTCGCAATTCATCAGGAGATTAAAGAAAATAAGAATGGGGGAGATAACTAAACTGACTGGAGGTAAACAGTCACTCACACGGTCGTATTCTCAGTTTACGAATTAAGCTTCTTTGTACAGTTTCTTTACCAACTTACTTCTACACATGTCATGAACGCGTTATCTTGTATGGTATTATTGTAAACTTTATGAACAATACACAAAAGTAAAGTGTAATATGCAAGACCAAACCACACCCACAACTACACACCCACACGCCCACAAACACAACTTCAACCACAACACTCACCCTCCTCCATCACACGCTCATCACGGTCCGCACAAAGGAACTCCCGTATCATTATCAGTCATTAACTCGCACAATACGCTCATTATCCGGTGGTCGTAATTATAAACGCAAATAAAAACATAATTGCCTCTACAGCGGCGTTAATTTGTGCCGATGTATGAGCAATCAAGGGTTCACTCTACGATGATGAGTTTCGACCGCCCAAGTAGATGGCATACGTTTTGGTCGCATCTGTCTCTATGTTCATCTCTAGGCTGCGAATTATTCTCAGTTTTATATCGGCTTGCATCTGATCCAAGAGAAACCCAGGGCGCCACAGTGAAAAATCATGACAATTCAAGTTCTGACGGAAAAAGAATTTCGTATTTAGTCCCGTTTACGAGGAGGATTTTGTTCCATTCCCAGATACTCAACAAAGCCAAATACTACTATTCTGGACCCGCATAAAATTAGTGCCATTTACAGAAAGTAGACATAAACGAAAGTCTGTCATAGTAGTAAAATTAATGAAAATGGCAAAAAGGCGTAGGAATGGAAAAGTACTGTAATCTAGGTGAAACAGAACTGTTAGGTGAGACATTATACTAGTTTTTTACCTTGGCGAAAAATACATCAAATACTTCAACGCAAAATAGATCTTTACAGGGGAAAAAAATGAAGACCTGAAACAAGAGGAAGCGATGATACCTGAAATAGTTTATAGGTTACACACGACCCTGGTATTTTTCTTAGGCTAATAATCAGATTCGCAGGAAAACAAGATAAAACAAGCATCAGAGAAGAAGTAGGGAAGGTAAATTTTTAAAGTGTTGCGAACTTGAAGGTGAAGTAGCCAGTGAGCAGGGTTACGTTACACATGACTGGCCCCCTACCTTGGCTAATAACCAGAGCTCAATATTCAATTACCTGGGGATGGGAGGTGCTGTTATGATGGCTTAATTTGAGGCGGGCAGAAGAGAAGGGGGAGAATAAATGGAATATGCGGGAGGGGAGAAGGAAAGAAAGCAGGAGGAAGTGAGACAAGAGGGAGGGGAAAATGAGGGTTATAAGTGAAGACGGGAAGGGAGGAGTTTGACATGTGGTAGTGTGATGTTAATTTTAAGTGAGCAGAGAAGAGAGAAGAGAGAAGAGAAAGAATGGAAAGGAAAGAGTGAAGAGGGAAGGAGGATGAGAAATGAAAAGGGGGGTAAAGGGAAAAGGTAAATGAAAGGGGAAAATAACGAAAGAGTTGAAAGAGAAAAAGGGAGTGGGAAGTTAAGGAAGAAGGGAAGGGGAAAGGAACAGTGGAGGGAGAGGAGAGTGGAAAGTGCTGGGGAAGGAGAAGAGTGGAGAATAACAGCTGGGAAGAATAATAAAGGTGAAGAAGAGGAGAGGAGATGAAGGGAAGGTGATGGAGAATGGGAGAGACAGAGGGGTATGAGGAGGAGAAAAGGGGGAGGAGGGAGAGAGGGGGAAGAATGACAAGTGTTTCTATGATGGATGGATTAATGTTTGGTGAAAACGGGGGGTAGGGGGAGGTGGAGAGGGAGAGGGGACAGACTAGATAATATGACATTAGGAAGACCAAGCAACAAATAGCACTGACAAAAGGGAAAAGAAAATTTATTAGAGTATACTCTTCGAGATAGATTTCATGTTCGCAAAAGGAAAGATAAATAACGGTACTTCTGATAACGGATACAAGTAAAAAGGGCAAGTGTCTTGTAACAATCAATGGAAATAGGATCAATAGGAAAGGATGAAATATTCTACTGTAATTTGATACGAGTATGTAATTCTAAGGGAATGACAGTGGTAGATGCCTTTTCCTCAGTACGTTATCCACCATCATCAATCACCTCGCATGCACTATATTTAAATGGATTAGGCATCATGATGAAACAAAAAACGACAAAAGCATAAGAAACACTCACCGTCTAATGTAAGAAACCATTTTTCCGAGTAAAAAATATCTGTGTATATCATAATCAATGCCAGTCTAATCCCACTGTCCACTGCTCTGTGCGGTGGGCAAACTCTAGATGCGGCAAAATGGAAACGTAAACTGAAGAAAAATAATGAAAATGACCACGAAAACGGATAACACCATATCCGTCAACACACACAGATGTAATTAACCCTTTCAATGTGACACTTAATTTTACTACCTCCAAAGTATTTCTTTTTTCTTTTTCTTATTTTACGGGAAACCTCTCTTAGTGAAGTGATGGTATTAGTTTTCCACTGAAGATTTTGGACCGATCATTTATTTACTTTTTTAATTTTTGCTACTACTAAGTGACTTTACCTCTTTTAGCGAAGGAATTAAAGAGCGATATAAATTTGCTCCTCGAAGTTAGGGAAGCAATGCAGGAAATGTGAAACTGTGAGAATCCTTAAAAAGTCCAATCCAGCTTCAGTACAAAGCCAACGTGTGCTGAAGTATCCACGTTCTGGTGCCATTGATCAGAGCCGTTCTATGATGGGGTTAAGAAGGGAAATGGCTCGACATGAATGAGACTAAATTTTACCAGCCCAGTAGTGATTCAGCACGCAACCAACACTGCTGAAATACTGTATATACTCGTACATTTTGACGTCATTGATTAGCTTGGTTAATCAATGGAGCTTATGAAATTATATTGCTTAAAATGAATACGTGTGCAAAACTTGTAAAAAGTTCGACTGACTTTAGCACATACAGCCATCTTCCTGAAATATATATCACTCACTAGTCTGCTGTTCAATGAAGCCTGAAAAATGGCGCTGCTTTAAATAAGCGTGGGTGTACAAAACCTATATAGCAGTTAGGCATTGACTTCATACAGCACACAGTGAACCCCCGCTGGAGTTTATGTTCTTATATCATTGATCAGGTCGGCTGCACAAAGAAGCTTACGAAAGAATTTATAAGGAGTGAATTACGTTGCTATCGATACCAAAGCACCATAATTATCAAACACACTTACCAACAGTGAGCAATGTGTGATCGAGAAAGGAACGACAACTAAACTCCAGACGTGAAAATTTTGGTGAAAGTTGCAGGACGAAGCTAACTACAACGCTATCTCCACCAAAGCACCACAGTTATAAGTAGTTACTAATAAATAGCTGTGTATTTGAGGGCACGGCTGTAAAACCACCATAACTTCATAATGCTAAAGACTGAATGTTCTAGAGGACAACGCTAGGAAGAGAATTTTGTCTTACCAAGCCACCCAAGTACCATATAATTATCAAAATCAGTCACCAGTAGAGAGAAATGTGTTATCGAGCAAAACACCATAATTACATTCGATAACCATGCGATACACATTCTATAAACGTTGAAAATTCTTTAGAGGACAATGATAAGAGGCGATATCTTATTAACACGACCCAAGTACCATAATCATCAAAACGAACTACCGATAAACAGCAATTTGTGATCGGGAAAAGAAGTCACACCAATCCAAAACTACCAATTATAAGTTTGCAGTAATATAATTTAAAGAAATGGAATATTCTTAGAGAGCAATATGAGCAGTCAACTATCTCGCTACCGCTACCAAAACACGACAATTATCCTCAACAATTACCAATATAAGAGTATGTGTTATTGGGAAAGAGACCGCACCAACCCACAACTACCCTCCATAACTTTACAATAAGCACATTTTATAGACACGAAAATTTCTGAAGGGCCGTGATTCATGACCCATTCACGTAGTGGGATCAAACACCACAAGTTACCGTGCGTTACCCGTGATCAATACGCTTCCAAACACCTTAGGTTGTGCGATAATATGACAATAGATCAAGCTGGCCATAAAGAGCCAATAGTTAGCTGCCCACTATGCAATTTAGAACAATTTTATGACCTAGTTTCGTCCAGGTATAAGACCGCTCACAATCGCCGCTGCCGTGATGGACTGCCTCGCTCCCCAAAGACCTCCGTATTTACCCCAAGATTGAGATAATTTGATAAACATTCGAGTTGCGGCGCCCGTTTTCAAGGGATATTGTGCCTGACAGAATAACCAAGTCGGATTGCATCAATAAAAGGGATATTTATGTGGTGGTGTGAGCCTGTGACGGTGGTTCAACGTGGTGGTCTGTATATCGAAATCTATATAACTCAACCACTTTCGGCAGATCTGGTCAAGCACGAAGCGTATATCAGACCGATTCAGGACGCACATTTCCGATCTGTAGTTGCTTTGGGCACGTTTTTCTTTTCCATGAAAGTTTAAGTAAGGTTAGGTTACATTAGGCTACGTCAGGTTGCTGCCATTTATTTATTCATTTATCTTTTAGTTAAGGCCAAGTTAGGTTGGTCTGTTGGGAGTGAATCGGATTAGATCAGGTTACTCTGCTTGGGTCGTTAACTTGTTGAGGCTGAATTACGTCTGTTATGATTAGGCTGGGTCAGGTTGTTAGGTAATATTAGGTTAGTCTTTTTAGTGGTGGTTACGTTGGTTTGTTGGGTTTGGTCTCGATGAGTTCAGATTAGGTTGCGTTACGGTTACCACTAGATAACACAAAAACAACCAACCAGGGAAGAGAAAACCAAGCGCGTGAAGCTGAAAGGGCTTGCAGTTCAGAAATATAGATCCAGGACGAGGCACAGTATAAAAGCAGATATATCTCACTGCTCATTGTGGCAGGTAGTGTGATATTGACGTGATGGAGTGAAAGGCCACGGGTTTCACTCTGCCTTCAATGGCATTAGGAACCTGAAATAAATGTCCTCATGAACTCGACAGTACAATAAATCTCATTCAAAAATGATATACAAAGTTCAGTCCTTACACCGTATGAATCTGCTGGTGAGGCTGGCTTGGGCAGGTCTAAAACAACCAGTTATCAAGATAACGGAAATCATTTTCAGTGTTTAATCAGCTTTGTTCAATGAGGAAGACGCGCTAAAGAACCCAGTAAGCCCACGAAAATATGGCCCTACAAGAAACAGTTGACTTTAGGAACGCCTTAATGCATCAACAACATTCACTTCTAATATTTAGAGTAGATTCAGAAACGTGAAAATGAAAACCTAACCTAAAAATAAGGGACAAGAATAAATGTTAAACAGCAAATGTTCTCAGCTGTTATTGATAAATGATCTTCAGGTATTACCGTCTCAACTCAGTAACGACCATTCCTTCCGCAACACCATCCTGGGTCTGGGTCACATTCTAGTTGACTTTGGAGATTTCGTAACAACTCTTCCTTAGCAATATATTTTGGGTTATTGCAATTCAATATCGTCAAGTTACACTTCAATATTGTCCACTTTTATGTTGTTGATGCATGGATGTTAATATTAAAAACGATGTAAATATATACGAGAGAATGTGGCTGTGTAATAAATTGCTAAGGAAAATATGCTGCAAAACTTACAGAATTCAGCCCCCTTACTCACACACAACTGCGTCTTACGTTTCCACATCGTTCTTGATCTGCCTCGTCTGTTTTCACCACTCAACATTCTTACACTTTGTCTCGTAAGTACTTTTGTTTCTTGCCTATTAACGACCCCTCTCAAAACCATCCTCCTACCCAGCTGGACCTTCTTGTCTCATCATCTTCCAGTCACTCTGCAACCACACACTCGTTCACAACAGAATCTTACCTCTCAAACGCCACCCTCCCTCATATACTCCCTCACCTTGTCCTTTTACTGTTAACATCACGCGAGTCGTACTATTCAATACTCTTTTCACTTCAGCAAGGCGCAAAATTGACATCTCTCCATCTTGAATGATAAGATGTAACAATACCGGCAGTGTAATATTAGAACAAGGTGCCAGTCACGAAGAAGTGGCAGGGAAAGGACGTAGTCTTGTTCTGGCATGAGTTACGGGAAATGAGCTAGAAATGAATTGCTATCGCCGCCTCGTTAAAATGATCTGTAGTCACTATCCTTCGGGTATTTTTGTCCTTTTTTTCAGTAACAACGCTAATGCCTGTGACAAAAACCTTTCATACACTATTTGCTAATCTCGTTCTTGTATTTCTTGTCCCTATTCAGTAACGAGCCCTCCACCCACGCCACACAAACCTCTCATGTACTCTTTTTAATTTTGTTCCCCCTTCCTCTCTCTCTCATTTACGACCCCAGCCCCACATCACCCTCCCTCATATACTCCTAGTCGTTTAGGTTTACATCATCGTTCTGTGCACTCAGTTCTCATAATTTTCTTTATACTTGTTTCACTTTAACTTGCCCCACATTTTCATCCTTTTGCAGCTTAGGTTCACACTACACAATGACAGAAAAAAAAAGCTCCAGCACAGCATACCTTCCATAGCACTTCTTTCTGGTTTTCATTGTATTCTAGTGTCAATATTTTATTACAACTCAGCATTTAAAATCGAGAAATGGCAATTTTAGGCCAAGTTATAGTGAAATGCGTATATCTGTGACCTCCCTAAAGGAACTGTGGGATTTGAAAAATCTGCCATTGATGGATTTTTCTTTTCGAGGTGTGTGGGTCCACTGCAAGGCTTGCAGTTCAGGGCTTTTAATGGTAGAAGACCAGCAAACGCCTCAGGTAGCATTACATGATCGAAAACCTTCAGTCATTAGGAACAGTTAGCGACTGACTGAAAACAGAAAAGCAATACATTGAATTTAATAACTGCAAAGAAGACTTCAGTACTAACTGTATGGAGATATTTCTGTGGCAGATGACCTTTTGAGGACAGAAATCATCGTCACCATCATCATCATCCCTAGATTCTTCACGCTAAAGATGGACTGAGAAGAGCAAGCACAAAATTACGATAACTACCAACCAGCACGCCTGGTTAAATGCGCCACAGACAATCATTTACACAATATCTAAGCCTTCGAAGTCTTGAATCTACTCGGAAGTATAATAATCTCTTACACAGTTTTAAAAATTTCATTATATTAGATCTGTTTCAACCACCCATGGGACTAACTAATTCCGTCAACTACAGTTAAAAAGGGGGGGGGAGAGGGGTGAGTCAACAGACTGAAGAAATGGACAGAAGTATGTAACTGCACAAAATAGCTACACGAATGACTGGGAGAAAATAACATCAAAGGTCGAACACGGAGGCGATTTTTCTGCCACCTTGGATGAACTCTGGGATTTGGTGACTGGGAACATAGAAAAATAGTGTTAGGTACACAGTTATATAGTCCCACAGATGACTTGGGTGGCCACCTTGGACGAACTCTAAAATGAGGCTTTTGCAATATATTGGAAAATAGACAGGGAGAGGGTGAGTGCAGTAAACTGAATGGGGAGACCAGATGAAAACTAACAGCATGAAGACACGAACATGACGTTTGCGTTGCAGCCCCTCTGAAAGAACTCAGGAATTAGGCGTCAGGCAATGGACTGAAGAGGGTGGTGCATTAGACTGCTGCACGGAGGGAGGACCTAAGCAATAAATAACATGAGGCAGCAGCATCCGTGGAGGGGATGTGAGGGAAGAAGCACAGGGAAGGAGGGGAGGGGAAGCAATGGGGGCAGTGGGGGAAAGGAGGGGTGGGGAAGGACTGGGGGCGTAGGGAAGGGGAACAAGTGGTGGGCTGTTTATCTGCAATAATGAGGGCGGCGCCGGGGGGCTGCTGTTGGTGTGGGGCTGCCCTCCATCACTCACGGGCCCTTACCGCCGCCCCGCACCGCCCCGCACACCCAGGACCACCCGCCCCACAACCCACCCTAATTTGACACCCGAGTGGCCCGCCCTGTTAGAATATCTCCATTAACCACGTCACTTCACTCCCTGATTGAGCTATTCATGGTTCCCTTTGATATGCCGGTCTCTCCTCCCCATTGGCGAATTGATATCGAAGCGGCCATCCAGCGTGGAGGGCGGCGCGTAACTCCACCCAACTCCAATGTCTTGGCCAGTAGCTGAGGAGCGGAGGCGGGGCAGCTTGACGTCCCGCCCCATCACGTGTGGCGGTCGCCGTGTGTGGTTGGCTGACGGCGCCTGTAGTCACTGGCGGGCGGCAAACATCAAAGGCGGCCATTAGGCGCGTGAAGGCCCTGGTCTATCATTAACCAGTCGACCAGTTGGCACATCTTCATCGGCGGCGCTGGACCCGAGTGATTACTCTCCGCCTGATGCCACCACCAGCATCAGTCTGTCGGTGACCAGCGCATAGACCGGAGGCAGTGGCAGTGGCAGTGTGGGCGGTGAGGTGAGACTGTGAGTGCGTGGGGTGAGACTTTGAGTGCGTAGGGAGGTGGGACTTTACGTGCGTCAGGCGAAACTGAGTGCGTTGTAGCGCTCGGTGGGTCGGTCGGTCATGGAGATCCGGGTGGAGTGCGTGGCCAGAATGGAAGACAGCGACTCGCCCGCCTCGCCCCGGGACCAGCGGCCGCCCAGCCCCTGCGAGAGTGAGATCAGCGTCGGGTGCGAGGGCGAGGCGAGACAGGACCTGCCGTCACCTATGGACATGACCACACAGGCAGACACATCCACAGAGGACGAGGAAACAGAGCCACATTCCCCCTCCACATCACGGGGGGCGCCGTCCCCTACCCTATCCTCTGGCTCCATACACACAGAATCCTTCACTTATCTATCAGATGACGAGTACTTCAGGCCGCTCAAGAGACTGGCCATGTCAAACACATCACCACCATCGCAACCACAGCAAGGACAGCCACAGAACCCACAGCAACAGGCGCCCGTCTCCCCACAGCAAGACCATGATCCAAAGCCCTCACCCTCGCCGGACCCAGCGCCGGAGCAAAATGAGGGTGGTGCGGGGTTAGCGGTACGAGGTGAGGTGGCCGGGGTAGATAAACAAGCGGCGGGTCTGCGTTCATTTTCCATCCTTGACATCCTTTCCTACAAACCCTCCCGCAGGAAATCCTCTGTACCGGTGAAGATAGTGAGGCCCTGGGACACACGGGAGGAAGGAGCGCCGGACAACCCTCCTAAACCAGCTGGGGGGAGTGAGAAAAAGGCCGGAAGCAACGACAAGGGCAGCGCTCTGGACGCGCTCTTCAAGATGACCAACAAGACCTTAGACAACCTTAACAAGGACGAGAAGACTGGTGAGTGTTCTGACTTTATTATATGTCTCGGCTATTTCATGCCTGCTGCCACCATACGATTGTATTAATTTCTGTCCTCAAAAGGTTTAAGTCGCCAATAACTCCCTTAAAAAATGAGATCTTTATACAGTACTATTATATTATTTCTACCACCAGACGACTTTATTCAGCTACGGAGTGACTTTCCCTCCAGGGAAAAAATAATGTCCCCCCTCTAAATCTTAGTTAAATAACTCTTCACGTCACCAAAAGATTTTACTAATTTACTTATATCATACACATTTCACCAAATTAAGGAGACTTTCCAATCTCTTCATTACAAGAGCTCTTCCACAAGCTGAATAAAATCGTGTTGTGGTATTACGCATGAATTTGGTAAAACTATCACCGTACAGAACGGTTTAAGAAGAACTATTTTTGAAACATCCTATACTAACACATAATCTTTTATTTCCTCCATTAACGTGAATGGACCCGTGGCTAGGATAATGAAGGCCAATTAAGGGTATATGACAACCTACATCCCTTGGCAACATTATTTATTTCAGTACTAAATACCCCAGTGACATGGGTGGTGGTCTCGTGAACTTGGGAGACTCCCTAACACCTCTTCCATTTCAGTTTCCTTTCTACCTGTGGCATATTAACCCTATCAATATGGTGACAACTTTTTTATTCTTGCCAATCTACACCATTCTCTTCAGCACTGGCAAAAACTGTCGAAGTGCAGTGGTTAGGGGGAAAAAAAGCCTCCATTAACTCCTTCACTACATAGGGTCTCCTGCCAAGAACAAGAGGTGTCATCGTACTGAAGGAGTTAATAATCCAAGTAGTTGTATTCATGCAGTCCATGCCGACATCAAGGAGATAAGAACATGATTCCGGTAAGGACGTGTTTGCGACATACGCATTGCAAAACACTAAAGACGACGTAGAAGGCAAAAGGAGGGACACAAAAGGAAGACCGGAAGAGTGTGTGAGGGGGAATGGGCGTGGACAGGAAAGAATTAAAGACCTAACTAACAGAGATCAGCAGGAATAACAGGGAAAAAACAGGCAGGAAACAAATAAGGAAAGCATGGGAAAGATAGGGGAAAAGATAGGGATGGAGAACAGAATAGTGAGGAAGAAATACACAACAAAAACTACAGTAGTCCCACCGGTCACTAATTTTTATCATGTTAAGAATATAAATAAATCACAAAGCTAAGACGGGCAATGCAGAAGATAATTGTTTACATGGTGGGTGGGCTTGTACGTGAGACTGCAAAGCTTACGAGATGTTGCCTATGTGTATAATATTGCCATTCATCAAAGCAACAAAAGTATCTATCAATCAGCTTTATTACTTTACAGTCACCATTATACTAGGAAACACACACACACACACACACACACACACACACA
>JAGKTI010001412.1:0-33643 GCA_018397915.1 Birgus latro | reverse complement strand
CTGCTTCCCCCAAGAAAAGGGAGTTAGCCGAGACAGGTCAACACACTACCAATTTACTCATCCACTCATACACATTCATTCGCATCTTAGGTAGGTAGTGGCATTACATAAGCAATAAACCCCAACCACCCCTTGGATATAAACCTGCACTGACTCAATCCAATTGAAGCGCCTTAATTACCCACTAAACCACCAGGCTCCATCGAAACTCTTGACTAAATAAAATAGTTTGAAGATAACATGAGTAAAATACAAAAGATATATCAAAATACATATATTTTTTAATTCATCACAGGCTACAGTTTATCACAATCATCATCATCATTCTATTTCCTCCCCATATCAAGGGGATGTGCATGATCGGGAAACAGTAAATGGGGGAAAAAAATGTACGAGGAATTATCATCTCCAGTATATGGGTTACACGTCCATTAACTCATCACTTTGTATAAATATATAAAGACATAAAGCAAGGGTGTGGTAGCCTAATCAACACAAACACGTTAAGTAGAGTCACTGAGGGGAAAAAAAAAAAAAGTGATGATTTCCCCTGTGCTTAACGTTTTTAAGTACTGTGAAGAGCTTTGAAATATTAAAAGAATTATACACACATGTGGAAATGATGCTTACTGAAAAGACTTTTGGGAAGGCTTCGTCCCTATTTAGATACGAACACAAACTGAGCATAAGTGTGTATATATAGCAAAGTGAGAGAGGGAGGGAGGGAGGGAGGGAGGGAGGGGAGGGAGGGGGAAAAAGTGGGAACGGGAAAATCAGGACGAAGTTGTTGCGCCGTCACAATCATAACCACATATTTGAGTATAATTCTTCCGTTTAAGCGATTCATGACGCTAATGAAATCAGGAGTTTGAAAATACTGCATTCAGCTAACGACCGACCGACAAGTGACCGACAAGTCTCCGACAATGAGAATATGTTTCCACTCCTGTTTGTTTGTTTGCTCGTCTGTTAGCAGGATTACTCAAAAACTAAAAGGGAGATTTGGACCAAATTTGGTGGGTAGATAGTCCATGTCCCTGGGAACAATCGACTAACTTTTGGGACCGATCACGATCGTATTATAGATTCTGGATCCGGAAAGCATTTTTTGTGAAACTAATCAATGATGAGAAAACTTAACCCATTATGAAAAGTGGTTTGGAAATTACGTTGCCCTCGTCGGAGAGATGCGCTCCACTGAGTGTCCCTCTAGCTATGAAGACTGAATCTGTTCCCCAATCATTTAAAATACAGTTACAGGCAAAAGTTCTCCTCATTCATCAACAGTCCATCTACAGACAAAAGATGCTGGTGTCTCCTCCCTACAGCCGGCGTCAAGAGAACAAACAGGCATGAGTGGATCAATGGTGCTTAGTTGACGGGGACCACAAGGGGGGCCAAGAGGGAGGACTCGCCTACCTACTCACGCAACGCACTGATTGAGTCACTGTGGCCATCTTGCGTACGCGGATTATGCGTGCACAGATCATGCGTACACGGATAATGCGTACACAGATCATGTATACACGGATCATGCGTACACAGATCTCGCGTACAATGGATTCTGTTCTACACGGCATAGAAATTTTCCAGCATAGTTTTTTTTAGCGATTTATTATGCGTCTTACATCGTACCTTTCTTTATCTAATTAATTCATATTTAGTATCGACAGAATTAGTTTCGGAAACGTAAAGGATGATGAAAAGGTACATCAGGCAAAATAATTCGCTAAGGAAGAGGATATACAAACCTGAGAAGCGCCTAAGAACACGGTACTCACTCGCAAGGCACTGATTGAGTCATTGTGGCCATAATGCATCCGTGTATTAGGAGTACACGGATCATGCGTTTAAAATCTTAAGTCACGTTTCTTCTGCGTATTGTGCTTATGCTATTTCTTCTTCTTCCATTTTATCCATTCACTTATTTCTATTTATTTTCCCGTTTGTCTACTTTGTTTGGTTATCCACATATTCATTTTGCATGGGTTCGAGACAAGGGGAGGGTTATTTTGAGTATCTGATTTAACTCCAATATCTGTAGTTCGTTTTGGATATTACGAAACCGCCAACAGAAAAAAAAACGACTGAGAAGGGCCCGTACTATTTTCATACCTTTTCAATTTATTATTTTTTGTTTTTTGTCGGGGGAGGGGAGGATAAAACCTATACACAGTTTAGTGTCGTAACTGTGCTTTTTTTTTTCCGTGCGTGTGCGTGTACGTGGAAGGGGGTTTTACTGAATGCAACGATAGACATAGTTTACGAAAATACTGTCTTTCATTTATCCACAAAAAATTGCATTCATACATTTATAAAACACAAGGATGACACCCCCAACATTGTTTTGCTCTTACCAATATACGTGGCATTAAGGATCCTGTCGTTAGCTGCCTAAATAATAATCCTGTAAAAACAAACTACTGTTGTCCAGTTCTCTTGATCGCAAGTTCTTATGGCATTTATAGAAGGAAAAGGCCATTGTTTAGGATTCATTATCTCGTCTAAAATAAAATAAAATCTTACGTACATGCATTAACTCTTTCTCAAGCAAAAACAAAACCATTTGCAATAATAGGCGCAGCTTCAATGTACACTCATGGCTTTGTGTTTCGTGTGTTTAAAGCGATCGGGATTTATATGCTGGAAATAACTTTTTTTTTTTTTTAAATTCCACAAAAACCCCTCAATGGTGGAAGGGCGGGAAATTTTCGTAACTTTAAACACATTATTTTAAGCTTTTGGCTGCCATGGGATTCACTTGGCTGAATGAAATCATATGACGTTAGATGGATTAAGTTAGAAAATTATTGTCAGTCAAATAGGTTTACACTGCCTTTTTTTTTTTTTTTTTTTTCAACGTTCGGTAAACTGAACTAAAATATTCTCCATTTTTACTGGAAAATTTTCGGCACTGCACAGGCGGCTCGTATTTTTTTTTTTTTTTTTTTTACCGACATCAGACGATTTCGTTTAGGTGAAAGAAATACCAGCATCGATTTTAAAAGTTATGTCGAGTAACCTTCCACTTACAGACACGCTTAATTGTATCCACACCTAAACTACGCAATATTGTTCAGCTGAGCGAAATCTTTGTAGGAAGAGGGACAACAATTGCGAAAAATTTATGGATATAATTTAGCACATGGATTTTACGAAAGGAAACATTTAACGATATTGCTTTATCCTCCGACCTCTAAACGGAGAAGGAAAATTCATATAATCCTCTTTAAAATCTGCAGCGAAAGGTCACTGTCCGTTAAGGGCCGTAGTCTCGTGAGCTAAAAAGTATCCCTAATTCCTCGTTCTCGGCGATTTATTTTGGCATTTATACCTATACTAAGCACCTCCACGTTAATATTATCTTTTTACTGTTGACGCGGCATGAAAGATTAACATAATATTTATAAATTAACTGAATAGGAAGAGGTAACAGACACACAAAGGCTTTACCGTACATTTTCGTGAGCTTGGGAGCCTGGAACTTCCTCAATGATTTAATTTACATATCATACCTACTTATTCTCATCCATGTTATGCCTCTTTAGTATATCGCCACAGACTCCTCAAATAAACATGCAAGAAAATATTAACGTGCCATAATCAGACACAAACTGATAAAGATGGGTGCTTGGGAGTCCTTAGCTGACGATATGACCCCAAATCCATGAAGATATAACTTTCTGAGCTAGGAATCTGGCATTCGTGACGAGTGATTGGACAGTTCTATGCTATGAGAAGAATATTATCACTCGTAACAGGAGGACATGTTGGATTATGAGTACAAGAGTCTGACGTTTTTAAGTACAAAGTTAGATAAGCAAAATAAATTATATCTGGCACTCTTCACCACAGTGTTAGATTATAAGCAGAATAATTTACCTTTATAGAGAACAGGTACGATGTTTGGTTATGGACAGAGGACATATCAAACAATAATCGTTGAAATACGAATGGAAAAACTGGCAGTGTTCAGATCAGACAACAGGAAAGTGATGCCTTCCGTGAGCGAGAACAGTTGAAAGTTAGGTTACAGTTTTTTTTATGCAGCAAGACCGAACCAAAGACCGGAATCTTTCAAAAATTCTCTCTCCCAAAGAAACTTGAACAATGGAATGCCAATATCGAGACCCGTTCATTTCGAGATGCCTGAACACACCGCACTTCAAAAACTGAAGGTCGTGGGAAATGGGAAAGACAGTGAGAAAGATTGTTCCAATGTTGACAAGTTGCAGACAACAATATGGCTCCAGTTATTTAGACGAACAATTATGAAACTAACATAATGCCGTGAGAAGTACACTGGGTGGCGGACATCACATCACTGGGCCACAAAAGTTATTTCTCACTGTCTTATTTATCGTGATGAAGTGTATCGGTATTTATGTTTGCAGCTTTATATGACGGACTGACACCAGCAGTTGACTCTTGCATTCCACGGAGACAGAAAGGGGGTGAGTGTAGGTGTGTGTAAGAAAAGACTGGTGCTGAGAGTTCGTGTAGAAAGTTGAGAAAAAAGTTAAGAGTAAGTAGCCATTCCTGACAATCGATTAAACAAAAAATAAAAGATGAGTAGCAGGGCTTAGCATTAAAGACATATCAGACGTACTTCGGTTATAGGGAAAATAATTTGATAATGATAGGTTATTATTAGTGAGTTTGGCAATAATAGGTATGAACAGAAGACCTTGCCAGTGTTATGTTACGCATTGGTGAGGGTTATCCACGCCTTCAGATCAACTAACGCTGTATTGTGAGATGAGAAGTGAGACATCCCGGGAGTGAGATAAGACCCTACCATCAAGGGGCGGTATTCATAAACGATCTTAACCAATTCCTACAATAAAGGATTCTCCATAAATTAATCGTATTCAAGACTCCTATGCTTTCCTCATGTTTTTCACTTTAATATTCACTTGTTTGGCTGTAGTGTTTGATATACTGCATGAGTGAAGGTAAAAGCATATGAAGACACACTTATTAACAGCTAAAACTAAAGAGCGTGTGTGGATATGGCCCTGTGCTGAGTCTCGTGCCTGGTGTGGTCCTCCGCTTCCTGTTCCTTGCCTCCTCCTTCCTGTTTGTACACTTCACTCTCCGTCTTATCCATTTCCCTCTGTTTACAATGCTAGCGTACACCTCTCCTCTTCCTCCTCCTCTTCCTCCTCCTCACCCCATCTCCTTCCACGCGGTATCACTGTTTCTTAATCCCTTCACTTCAATGGCGTATTTTGTAGACATTTTATTATTGCTCCCGTTAAGATGATTTTGCTCTGCTTAAATGTGTCCCGTTAAAGGGCCAAATGAAGACCGGCAAATGTCCTGAAAAGAGCCTGGTGAAGTTCAGGAAATATCCTAAAGAAAGAAAGAAAAAAAAACTAAATGTAGATCATATTTAGTTACTCAAGCTCGAAATTTCTCTCCTACGCTGAATATAACAGTCTGGAAACCCAAAACATAACTGCAATATATGTTTTCTGGGTGAAGGGGTCAAATACGCGGTTTCTTCCCCGTTTCCAAATGATTTTATTTAACGAAGGGAAATGCGCATCAGATTAAAGGACTTAACCCTCATTAACCTCTTGGGACAGAGGGCTTTTCTTTAAGCTGACCAAAATCATCTGATAGTTGCCAGGGTAAAAAACTTCAGCGGGTTCCTGGCTGAAGAAGAGTTAAGCCTTTTACGAGCATTGTCGCACTTCGTGAATCAGTCAAACGTCAGACGATGTTATTCAGGAAAAAAAAAATTGGCGGTCACTAACAGTATACGTAAATCCTCCATACAGTCACAGCCTCCAAGTGTATAGCCAAAATGTCGAGTGATTCCTAATGATGTGCCCAATAATCATCAAGTTACCAGCCAAATTGTCACAACTGGCCACTATCAATGTCTCTGATAATCGCGGCTAATTGCACTCGCGGTAAGGCAACGAGGAGGGAGCAGCAGGGCCATTAAGCACAAGTGTCATTAAGCACAAACCCCAGCAATCATGGCCGCGGAGTGGAGTGGATATGAGAGGGGAAATGAGCACGGGAGGTGGGTGATGCAGGACTCAGGGCAGCATTCCCGTGGGCTACGGAGGCTCCACGGAATTCCCTCTACACCTGTGCACTTCTACAGGTGGCACTTGTGTAATTTGTTTCGAGTATTATCAGACGACTCCATTATGCCCAGGTACATTCCCAAACTCGGATTTTTTATTTTTATTTTTTCACTTCTGTTGGCTGAAATTCGTGCCGTTTGAGAGTATTTTCAGAAGTTAATATAGGCGCAAATTTTCAGGTCTGCGTCTATTTTATTTTATTTTTTTCCGACTATGAGCCACAAGGGGAACTACGATACGCTATGAATCATCCCTGCAAAATCCCACGTGCGGCAATTATAGGAAGGTATGGGCTAACCCTCTCGCTGCTAGAGATGCACTTGGGAATCTCTCTCTAAGTAACACATAACGATATCAAATGAGATAAGAGGAGGGAACCAGACAAGAGGAATAGAAATGACAGAAAAGGATAAGAAAAATGTTATGAAAGACGGAACAGACACGAGATAAAGGGAGAAGAAAAAGACAGAATGACAAGAAGAAACTGTCTTGAAAGGAGCAGCAGACAACAAAGAAAGAAAAAGGAGAAATATAAGGAAAAAAGGTCATGAAAGGAAGAACAGACAAGGAAGTAGGAAAAGCGGGAAGAAGAAAAGCACGAAGAAAAGGCGCTGAAAAGGCTAGACACGGATGGCTAAAGGCGGCTGAATTACCTGGGATAGATCGGTGGCCAATGAAGTGTTCTGGGAATTAATAAGGGTAAGAATAATACACGAGGGCGGTGAGGAAGAGGGGTGTGTGAGGGTAAGCAGGGAGGGGCGTGAAGGGGAAGAAGGAAAGAGGGGAAAGAGGGAGATGGAAAGGAAGGGAGGCACAGCTGTGAGGGGAGGAGACGGAGAGAGGGAAGAGTGGAAATGGGATCTGAGAGTAAGAGAAGCAAAGAGAAGGGGACGGAGGAGAAGAGGGAAGGGTGTGAATGGAGGGGGAGGAACGTGAGAGGAAGGGATGAGGGAAGGGGTTAAGAAGAAAGGGGAAGAGCGTCAAGGGGAGCAGGGCGGGAAGAAGGGCTGTGAGGGGAGAAGACAGAGGATAAATGGAATCGAGGGTAAAGAAAAAAGGAAAAAGAAAGGGAATGAAACAAAAAGAAGGGAAAGAAAGGTGAGAGGGGGGGAGTAGAAAGAAGGGGAAGAGAGGTGAGAGGGGGGAGAGAGGGGGTGGGGGTCAACATCACAGCCCCTCTCCCTCACCGTGCTACTCGTGACAATGACAGACTCGCCTAATAATCGAGACTAAAGTTCTCTGTAATTTGTAAACTTTTGAATCACGTTTCCGGGAGAGCAGGAGAGGGCTGAAATGAGAGGGGTGAATGGGGGATAGAGGGGGGGATAGCGAAAGGTGGGGAGTGAAGACAGAGGGCTGGTGGAAGGGACAAGAGGATAGGAGAAAAATGGTGGGAAGGATGGGGGAAATGGGATGATAATGAGGGGAAGGGAGGAGACAAATGAACGAGAAGGAAGAGAGGAAGGGGCAGGAGGGAAGGCGGTGACTTTAAAAGGGGAGACAAATGTGGAATGGAAACTGGGGGAATAGAGGGAAGGGAGGGAGGAAGAGGAGGAGTAGGGTGGAGGAAAGGAGAGAGAAGAACGGAATGAGTGGGAGGAAGGGGAGGAATGGAAAGAGGAAGTCGTGGAATAAAAAGAGTAAGGGAGGAACAGCAGGGGTGAGTAGGATAGTTTTGGGCAGGGAGGGGGGGGGGAGTGGAGAATGGTGGGGAGGGGGACGTAGGTAAGAAGATTGGTGGGGGGGGGGGCGATGGAGAGGGGGGTAGGGAGTAGGTGGAAGACAAATGTTAATGGTAATGCAAGAACAAAGTGGCATGCTATACGACAATCATCCCACACCGCCATCACTCGCCTCACATCCATTCACCTACTTTATTAGGCCCTATGAATTAAGCTGCATGCATCCCTGTTAAAAGCAAGTCGTCATTTAGAGGAAAAGAGAGAGAGCGTTTGAGAGAGTTATGAGTCCTTTAAGTGAGAACCAATCGAGGTTTATTCGGAGTGTGGGAAAAAAAAAGTATATATGTAGTATAGTTTATCGGTATATGTGTCTTTTTCTTTCATTTTTAGCCACCTATGTCTATTATTTTATCTATTTTCATCTTATATCTACGGAGTTACTTGCAAATTGTTCAAGAAAAGTTTAGCTGAAGAAACATGTCTCTACCAGCGAAACACACGAATGATGAAGGCTGAGGTTGATTAGGAAGAATTACAGATCTAACAAGAATCTGACAATGACACAGGAGGATTGATACCAGTAAACATTAAGGAGTGATAAAAAATAATGAAGGATAGCATGTCACATCGATCTGTATTAAGTTATTGGTTGTAAAGTGTCAGACAGGTACCAATAAAGGTGTGTCCTTGAGAGACGGATAGGCATAGTTAGGAGGGGCAGCACGTAAATATAACTGGATAGAGATTAACAGATAGACAGAGACAAAAAGGTAGATATAAAAGTTAAAAGCTTAAGAGACGGACATATACACACTCGGTGAGGTAGAGAAAGAAGTGGAAAACAAGAAATATTTGCTAGACACACGAACAGACATTAACAAGGTAAACGACGAGGCAAGTAGATAGATACAGGGACATGGACAGACGCGTACACATACTAAAACATGTTGCAATATATAGGCAAATGAATAGAAACCCAAACAGATGACAATAGTAACAGAAATCATGTATACGTGGATAAAAAATAAAAGAAAGGAGGGACAAAATAAAAAGTATTGACCCAATAGACTGAGCAACAACCAGCCAGACAGGACACAGTTAGCCTGACAAAAGCTGTGGTTATCGTGAGCATGACAAAAGGAAGCGCCAAATACAGCAATCGCTAAGAGTTACATGTTAGCACTACTGAGATCACACGGTACGGACGGTCGTGAGGTAATGGCTCGAATCTCTGCCTTTACAGCACAATCACATACCCCGAAAGACGTACGCAGATGCAAAGGGATATGTTTAGTTGATTTCAGATATAAAACTCTCACACACAAGAGACGTACTCGCACCTACCCACGCACATTTACACAATCATACAAATACACTTACTAACAAATAACACGTGCCCATACCCATATCTACAGTATATACACACACGAAGCAGTCACATAACATACACACACTTATGAACAAGCACACACACGCACGAAATAAAACTACTCTCTCTCTCTCTCTTCCGTCCCTATATTCATAAATACAGTCATCTGAGCAGGAATTTTACCTTCCGTCAAAAAGGTCAATTATTGATCAATGTGCCGATGATATTTGGTTCCTTTGGTTAATAAGACCCAGCTGTCCTTCACATTTTTCAACACGGATATTGAAGGAGAGGGTTAATTAGTAATCATCATCATCATCATCACTGCCAAACTTTTTTACACCACCCTACCTCTCCTATCCTTTTTCTGTCTCAACCTACACCTCAATCTCCTTCCTTCACCTCCTTCCTTCCTTCCTTCCTTTCGTCGCACACCTATGGTCACAATTCACAGTTCTCCCCTCGCAAACCACATCTCCAACTTTCACTGCCTTCCCTACGAATACCCTACCTATCACCTCCCTCCCTCCCTCCCACCTTCCTTCCTTCCTTCCTTCATTCATTCATAACCATACCCCACAGTCTTCCTCTCACAAACTACACCTCACTCATTCTTCACTTCCTTCCCTACCTCCCCCCCTTTCCCCCCTTCCTTCCACCCCCAACAAGCTGATCCGTCGACGCCATGAGCCCGGTAGTTAGATAGTCAAAGCGCAACTCCAATTAGCATATATAACCGGGCAGGAGCGGAGTCGGGGCGGACATGAGACCTGACAGGGCTGTGGCGGTAATCCCTCACTTCATCCGGCACGATACGACTGCGGCGGTGGCTGGGAGAGAAGGGGGAGGGAGGAGAGGGAGTGTGTGAGATGGGAAAGGGAGGAGAGAGAGAGGGTGGGAGGGAATGGGGAGGGAGAAGGAGCGTGTGGGAGAGCCAGAGAAAGGAGGGGGAAAGAGAAAGAAAGGAGAGACTGTTAGAACGGTACGAGAGAAAATAAGTTTTGTTAGAGAGAGAAGGGAAGGAGTATGAAACGTACTGAGATCAACTGTGCAACTGTAAACCTGTACCCAAGAATCATCCAGAGCCACAGAAGAGCAATAGAAGGAGAGAAAACTATGACTGATGACAAGAAAGCTGGTGACGAACAACGTGAAATTCTAATATTACCTACGAGTAAGGACAATCCAGTTTCTCTAAAGATCAACACTGCAATTTGGGAACCTGCATGAAAGATAAAGGCTCTTATCGCCAACACCATGGAGCTAATGTTTGTCTATACGTTCTTCTTTACGCTTCCGATTAGAAAGTCCCTTCTCTCAGGCCCAGCAGTCATCAAACATGCCACACACCTGCACATGTCAACGCTTCATTGGTAATACCTACCATCCATACTCAGTACGGGCTAGAGCTGTCACATGCAGGATTGGTGTGATGACATTAGTGAGGCTGCTGTTAGGACCTGTCAGTAGATTTTGTAAAAGGTCAATGAAGGCTATTGATACAGAATCGACAAACTCTTCCCAACTCCAGCCTGGGCTCGATTTCGCATCCACTGGGATCAAAGTCCACTGCTCCATCCACTCCACCACCACCTCCCCTTGTTTGCAAGTACTGTATGACAATGGGTGCAACATTATACATATGACGGTAACACTGTATAGGAATTAGGCCAGGACATTCTTAAGAGCATCCGTTTAGTGATCCACAACCTCAGTACGAGGGTGTCTTTAATAACTAATTTTGTTACCTCCAGAATATTATATAAGGCTCAGGAGGGGCGTTATGGGACTGAGGAGTTTGATATACCATACACCTCCAGCTCGTAAGGCCTCCCCTAACTTGGATAAAGTTGTATGATAGTAACAGGAATTGTATTAAAAAAAAAATCATGTTCAGTGAGGCTGTCAGAGATCGAGCAGCGTGGAAAGCCGCCGTTAGGTGACCAAGGCCGACGGATGCAAGCATGTTGGAGCCTTCAAAAACGAAATGAAACGAAACGGGTGATCTAAAAAGCCTGTGCCAAGAAAAACTCACGTATGTTTCGGGAAGCTTGGAGTCGGCGAACCACTTCTTTATCTTCTCCCTTTCCTGATCAGCGTGGGATCGTAGCGTGTAAGTGGCTATGTATCTTCCTAATCACCACATTTTCCTTCGTAAGAAATATTTAAATTTATCGTTTTCTTGGAGACTTAGAAACTTTCTTAACACCTCTTCGTCAGCTACTAATTTAGTCTGTCACACTTTCGCCTTCCTCTTGCGTATTTAATGATGCGAACTATGTCGACATGGGAAGATATTAATAGCACACATGACAAGAGTAAGGTGTAATATGTAAAATAAATCGCTGATCAGCAGGTGATAGGACGCCTGGGAAGCTCAAGAGAATATGGCATCCCTTCATCTTTCTCCCTTTTCTGATCAGCCTGGGATCATGACGTCAAGTGGCTATGCGTCTTCCTAATCTCACACATTCCCCCTCGATTAGTAGATGATAATAGCCCTAAATATCACGGGGCTGAGTGGGGGGCTTTATACTCGTTTTAAACTACCATCTAGTGAATCTCAAAATCTCCACAGCGAATCTTGAGTAGGATGCGTTTGACAATGGGAACGCCTTCTTAGATACAATCACAAGTGCCAAAAAAATTATTACCTGCTCGAGACAACAGTAACCATAAATATCTCGCAGATGGTTTGGAGCCTTTCTGATTTTCCGTCTATGCTCTGTGTATCTACTTGGCCAAAATATCATTCTTTCTTGGAGTGTTTCACATAGCTCAAGGGCAAAAAAGGACATTGCACCTAACCATCCTTTTCCTAACATATTCCGTAACTAACACTACATTCGAATACTAATTTATTTTTACAGCTCACTGCTCAGGATGAGAAGATGGCACTTTCAGGCCAAGATAAAATTAAAAGAATATAGTATTTGTAACCCTTGAAACCTCAACGCGAGGAATCTGACCTTATCAACGTCCTTTTAGATGGCATTACAAGCAGGGGAAAAAATACCACGTATGCAAAAAAATAAGTCTGATTACATATTACCGTCTAATAAATTTTCCCCGCTAAACTTGAACAGGAGGCGTTTGACATTTGCAATGCTTTCTTAAACAAGCAAGAAGAATTATTAGTTAAGTTGTAAAGTTATCTTTTAAATAATGTCGAAGCGGACGTTAGAGTATATACTGATTTAATAGGCTACTTCCGTCCAGTACATTTGGCCACTCCAGGAATCTTAAGCAGAAGGCATCTGTTATTTGGAGCGCCTTTTCAGAAGTAATAAAAGTAAAACAAAATATTTACGCGAGAAAATAGGTTTAACATCGTGCACGTGACTGGGGGCTTTATCTTATGGCTATCACTAGACAATTATATTAAAGTGTATGATTTTTCACAGAAAATGAAGTGGCTAGTCTTCATAAACAGCAAATACCGTGACATTACACTATCACACTCCCCATATTTTTAAAATTAGGGCTCGAATTGAAAAAGGCTATATATATTTTTCATTACTCTCTTCAGTATAAGAACGTCTGCCTATATTATTATTACTTCTACCTTATACCAGGTTAACACTAATCCCCCGGCAACCCTTCCAACAGGACAATCTTTTATACGTCTTATTTCTACAGCCGAATATATACCGTACTATTTTTCGGAAAGGCCCCTCGATCCGCGTACTAAATTCATTTCTTGAATCTTGAAGAGGATGCGTTTGCTTTTCTGAACTTCTTCTTAGATGTAACAAAAGGAAGACAATACGATTATTTCTTAACCCATGAAAATAATACTTTTAATATCCGGCAAGAACAAGGAGTCAATTCTAATTTTAGGTTTCCGATTAGTATATCTAATCCACGAATGTTGAACAAGAGGCGTTTGACATTCTGAACGCCTTCTTAGATGTAATCAAAAGCAGACAAAAAGATTATCACCAACGCGAGCCAAATAATAAATTTAGAAGTTGTTGGCAGGACATCTCGGGGCCTGAAAATAGTTCAGGGGGGAAATTCAGAGTGATACTAGTGGGTGAAATTATGTGGTACAGCTCATGTCTTGCCAGAAAGTATAATGGCGGGTGTTCTCTTTGCCCTGGGATAATATAGGAGCCTTTTACATGGGTCTAAAGAGTGTTCCGTTTTTATTCACCTGCAATATTAGCATTAAGTAAGGGAATTAAGTGTCTTCCTAAGATCTGGTGAATACATCTCGGGAAAAATGAAACCATCTCACACACTCGTAAATTTTAAATCATCTTCAAGCAAATCTAGCAAAACAGTCGATTACCTGAGTGCCATACGAAACATTCCATAAAAAGACAATAATTACCCTTCACAGTTTCTGACAGGCAGCATGGACCGTTCACTCACTCGATAAGTTGACTGTACTAAGTGAAAAGCCACATGGTTTTCTGTATCGGGGCCTAGGAGCGTTAATGATCTATATTCTAAGCCTCTGTCAGCTCATCATTACTCCCTTCTGCTACTCTACGCCGCTTCCCTTCATGCACTTTGCCACTTTTTCCTTTCATCGCTCACTCGCCTGAACCACTTGTAATCTTCCAAAACACGAGAAATATCGAGCCATGATAAAGTGGTAGTACATTCCTCAACTTTCCCTCCCTCATTCCGTCCCCAGTCATGGTTTCCACACTCAATACGGGGTTGTTAGTTTTCGGTATGGCTGTTTGTGGGCTTGCGTGAAAATATCAGCATTTGAAGTTTTTAAGTGACGTGGCTAAAATTTGTAAACAATATAAACGACAGGAAACAAGCAGAAAATTATAAGAACTCGAGAAACCACACGTGACTGAATATCCCTAATAGTATAAAGCGTAACCAGAAGCGAAAAGAAAAAACTTCGGGCACAAAAAAGAAAACTATACGCAACCAGAAACTAAAAAAAAATAAGGAAAGAACCAATCGCTGAAGAGAAGCAAACGTAACCGAGAATGCAAATAAAAGTGTAAACATTATTAATACGCTGAAAACGTAAATTAAGAACGGAGAGAGAATTAAGAAAATGAGAAACGCTTACCCAATACGAGGCAAACGCAAATAAGAAAGCAAACCGAATGTGTCCGAGAACGCAAATAATCAATCAATCAATAAATAAAAAACAGTAAAGTGGAACCACGGCCAATAGGAGTGAAATGTAATCGAGGACACAAACTTTTTAAAAAATTCCCTTCCATTTGAAACGCAATAACAACGTCATGGTGAAAATTAACTACTACTCCTATTCCTTTAACACAATTAAAAACTCGTTTCCTTCCCAACCTCTAGTGCCCCTAAACGTAATTTTCCCCTATCCTCTCACCCTGTATATACTGTTGTTGTTCCATCCTCTGTTCTCTCCCTCTTACCCCGTCCTCCTGCTTCTGTCCTCATTCTCCCTTGTGCCTCTACTGCTCCTACCTTTATCCCGGCTATTTTCATCCCTTGCTCTTGCATCTCTTTCTTGTCCTCTACTAACTTTACTATACTCACTTCTATTCCTTATCCTCTCCCCCTTACCTTACTACTCCAGCTTCTCTCCCCCAGCCTGCTTCCCTTAGCCTGACTGCTCAAATCCTCCTCCTGCTGCTACTACTCTTTATCCGCTCATACCTGTCCCCTTGTTGTGCTTCTCTGCCTCTACTATTTACCCTATCCCCCTACCCATCATCCTATTCCTGTCCATTTGTTCCCTATAACTTCTTTCGTCCTGTCTTCTCCCCAACGCCGGTTTCCCTACCTCCTTTCTTGTCCCCCTATCACTTCTGTTCTGCTACTATTCTTTCCTACAGTTTCTTCTCCGTCCTTGTCCTCCTAAAATTAGCAAACATACCCCCCTCCTCCCAGATCTCATTCCCCCACATCCACGTCCCTTGCGCTTTTTGTAATAATTCTGCTACTACTGTCAAACAACCCTCTCCCTGTCCCTATCATTCCACTATCACGAACCACATCCACCTCCATTCCTCTGCTCTTCCTATCCCTTTCTATCCCCGTCCCTGTCTTACTGTTATATCTACTCCCATCCCCCACCTGCCCTGTCCCTACTCCCACGTCCGGGTGAGGGGGACGAAGGCTGTAATCACTGCAGCGCCTGTGTAATACCCGCACATTACCCGCTTACCACCGCTGACGGAACTGAGTGACGGCGAGGAGCGCGTTGACTCGCTGTGCTCCGCTGAACTGTATGATATTTTGTTATGCGCTCTGGGGGACGAATGGAGACTGGGGAAGGAATGAAAGGTGTGTGTGTGTGTGTGTGTAGTTTCTGTATACTCCTACGCTTTATTATAGTTAGTGACTGAAAACTGGTAGAGTAGAGTGGTAAAGGAGTGCGGCCGAAGTGGATATTATATTAACGTCCCGGGTATTTTATTTAACTGCTGCCACATTATTTCTTTTGATGGGACGCCTTTTTTTTATATATATATATGTGTACGGTTAACCCCTCCCCTATACGGTGGCGTCTGTTTTAAAATACTCTCAAGAACATCAGACTTCTTTTCAGGTTTGGGAGCGATGCGATGTAAGGATAAAATAACAGTCTCCCTTAACTCTTACATTTAAATACTTCATTTTTTCCCCCCCTACTACTAAAGAATTTCACTTGGCTTACGAGAGATCCCCTAGTAATGATCAAAGTATAAAAATAAATTTAAAATATTATAAACAGAGGCAAGCAAGAGACAAAGTGACAAGCTCAGAAAAAAAAAAATGCCTTTGAAACACTGAACGACAGGATGGTGATTCTTCGCGCCAAGATGAAAAGTGATTTTTTATAGATGCATAACTCAGGGAGAGGAAGTAAAGAGATGGAGTGGGAGGAAGAGGCAGACTGTAATTCATGGGAAGAAGTGAAACGATGACTGACTGAATGGTGCTTGCTTTCAATACGAGAAAACGGTGTTATTTTCACTTTATTTTTATTTGTTTACAGGATGCTCTTTTCATAGTTCTATTTTGGGGCTTTTGTTTCCTACCAATGGATACTTTTGATCGTTGTTTTTGTAATTTATATAGATGCTAAAAACGCCATAAATAATAAAGAATATGATAGTGACGTACGGTATACAACATGAACGGCTATGGACACAGCGATTCGTTTGTGGCCACCGCTAAAGGGATTAAGACGTTTGACTATAGACAGAAAGAGACTGACAGACAGGCAGAGAGACAGGCAGAGAGACAGACAGACATAGATGCATACAGTATACAGGTGCAGACAGATAGAAGAGAATATATAGATAGATAGAAAGATACAGACAGATAGATACAGACACAGAACTGCTGTGAAAGACATACTGGGAAATCTTTTCAACGACCAGGAAATACGACATCTGATATTTCTTACCCGGCGATTATTTTTCATTTTAGTGACGAATGACGACTTTTTTCTGTCTTCTCTCAACAGTATAATAATTTAATGGTCCAGGGCGTCGCGTACCCGAGCTGCCTCCACACAGCACAGGCCGTCAGTGAAGCGGAAACGTGTGGAAATAACCCCGCCTGAAATACCTGGTTTTAAAAATGTCTCGACAATCACAAGGGAAGAAAATGTTTTAACTACCGCAGTGAAAAAGTGTGCCAACAGAAAACTGAAAAATCTACCTTGGCAACCACAAGTAAAATTAGTCTTACCATCGACAGTCAAAAATTATCGAAACAATCACCATCAAAATTAGTATTAAGAATAAGAAAAAATCTGCCTTGCCTATACACATACCCTGACATGAGTGGGAAACTATTAAACACGTAGAGCATACTACTGCACTCTGATATATCCATTCCCTGGTGGGTTAGAATTTTGAGCCCACTGCATGGAAACTGGTACAGACCACCGGGCGCTCCAAAATTTGTCGTAACAACCACAAACAAAAACTCTGGTATTTATCAGTCTCCAAAACGAGCAAAAGTCACACAAGGAAATACTGCCATGTGCTTAACAATTTAACTGCCACGGAAGCGGCTAAGTAATTTATTCCGGCTAACGCGGGGTAACAGATGGACAATTAGGGTATCAGAGTGGCAACCCGGAGATGGAGTGACAGAAAGAGGCAGACAGGGAACAAGATAGAAGGCAGAACTTCGCAAATGTGTTGGGAATGGATGGAGAGGCTAACAACCATTAGGTCAGTAAGAAGACAAATGGGGAAGGCCTCCGTCAAGCAGTGCAATGTCTCAGGCTGATACCAGTTAGTAGTTGTGGCCCTAGGTTCATCCAAATCGGAACCCAGTGGACTGCAGACCGAAATTGTCCCTATCCTGCAGTACACTATATTACTTTCAGGGACACAGAAGTATTACTGAGCCTACCACTTATATCGGTGCCACCACACGAAGGCGCTCCCCTCCGGCACGGGTCTGATGATAACACAAGGGCACGTACAGTAGATTTGCTGGAGCTGGACGGATCACGCTAAACATCAATAGGCCTGAGTGGTGATAGGGAAGAGGCCTTGTAGTTGTGTGGTGATGATGGTAATGCAAAATGTTGATAGTATGGAGCTGAAGGAAACACTCAGTACAGATTAATTTAACCCAAGTTCATATATAACCTCATTTGCAGAGGATTTCCAGTGACATGCTAAAACGGAAGGTAAATCTCTCTCCTCTCTCTCTCTCTCTTTCCAAAAAAACTCAAAGTGATATACAAAAGCAGACATACGGCAAACCGCCCCTTCCCCCAGACATGCACACGAGTTCCCTACGCAGAGAAACGGAAAGGTGAAATATGGAAACAGGAAGAAGAGAGGCAGTCAGGGAAGCGCAGTGCCTACGGTTGTGCTGAGTGAGGTTTGTGAATGAGAATGTGTTGGTTGAAAAGCATGACTGAGTATCCTGGTTGGCAATGAGCCGTATTCTCGTAGCGACAAGAGGCTTCGTAACACCTTTTCCTTAGCGATTTATTCTGCATACTTCACTAAAGTTTCCTTGCATGTTACTTGTATCTGTTTAAGACTGACAGGTTTGTTTCACGAAGGCACAAAAAATAGTAATGGATCACATATAATAAAAAAATAAATCGCTGAGGAAGAGGTGTTTGGATGTACTTCACAGACCAAGAGAAGCAATGACAATGCTATTAACTTCATAAAATGTGAGCGTGTTCGTGTGCATGTGCCAGTGTGTGCGTGTGAATCAATCGCACGTGATACCAGTTAGTCAAGCCTAGAATAAGTAATAAAAAAAATGTATTTAAAAAGAGGAATAATTCTTCTCTATTTTTTGCAAGCACGGAATTGCCATGATGTCAAACTATAACCGTGAGTCGTGGGGATGACAGGAGACATCGGGATCCCCATTTTCATTCTTGCTCTTGCCGGACGTTTTATTCTATTTAGTAAAGATCCTTTCCAATGAATAATATAATGAAGGCTAAGTCAAACCTCTTCAACTCCAAAGGTCTCGCTTAAGCTGAATAAAATAATCCAGTTATATCACCACTGGAATATTAAAGGTGTTATCGTAGTGAAGGCGTTAAATACTGAGGTACTCGATCTCCTGCATTCTGAAACACTGGGCAAAATATTTCGATAATACTCGCAGTGTGTGTGCTTTACGAAGTCTATTATTTTGCTAAGTTTTTGCATCTTGGAAACTCGGAGGTCTTATGATGTAAGACACCATTCAGGGTGGTCATGATCCGTGCAGGCATCGATTCGAGTTCCTAAGACGCCGTAACTGGTTTTTGGGCCAGGTAATGCCACAGAGAGCGCTGGTCGGTCACATAACCTCAGGTACTTTAGATTACAGTAACCTAGCTCCTATTCTTGACATGTTACCAGATACTACTTGCAATAGATAATTCTAGTCACTCTTTGTAAAACGATTCGTTATTTAGATGACAATATTGCTTCCTATGATGTGATATGGACCTCTAGGGAGCAACAGGCGACGATTTCGAAAACTTGGGAATAAGAGGAAGCATGATAAATTTTTCTTACGCATTTTGATGAGAGTTCTCCCTTATCCCCTTTGTATATCCTACCCATGCTATCTACAGAGTACGGATTAAGGTGTAAGGATTATGATGATGATGATGACGGAATGTACCAAATAATGCAACTGTTGGAGATAACTTGAAATTACCTGAACGTACGTATAATAAGCTTGAGCATTTATCACCAAGTAAATACAAACAATACCATAAACAACTCTTAATATGCCGGCAGCCTGTAGTGAGAACAGGATGATGATGAAACTTTTTTTTTTTAATGGCATAAGGAGTCAGTCAATCCTTCAGAAGTGATGATTCATTAACATAATTCCATGTAATCGATTCTGACTCAATTTTACGTATCTAGTTAGTCATCTGGCGTCATTCGGAATTGCAATATTTCTCCAAAATGTCGGGGAAAAAAAATCGAAGGCTTGAAAGACGGAGTGAATGCAGATGACTTAGTTTTGCCGGGCACTGTGATGATACTTGTGCGTGCGTGCGTGCGTGCGTGCGTGCGTGCGTGCGTGCGTGCGTGCGTGTGTGCGTGTGTGTGTGTGTGTGTGTGTGTGTGTGTGTGTGTGTGTGTGTCCTGTTACCTCAGTCTGCATTCTGTCAGGAGCCGTGATGAGTCAGTGGTATCATGTCTGTTAATCTGCATACCACACGTCTACTGCTCAAGATCTAAGCCGCTGCAGACATTTAAACAGAAAGCTTCACAGACACAATCGGCAAATCAGATCAACGGACAACAACCATACAGACAAGAAGACAGATATACAAATACACAGGTACACAAACAAATTACATCACCTCGGGCACCAGGGAAAGACCGTGAATGACAGGAACACATCATCATCGCCATCACCAACTTTCTCTGTAATGCATGACGAAAATAACCATAAAACAAACAACCAGGTATGACGTGACAGGGGAACAGAAGACGGTGACAAACACTCCTTGGGTTATACAGGTGACTTTTTTTTTTTTTTTTTATTTTAAAGACAAGGGTTTTTTTTTTTTTTTTTTTTTGTCTGTGAGTCTGTCTGTCTACATTTGCTTGCCTATATAGTTTTTTTTTCTGTCCGTATTTGGCTATCTGTATGTATTTACTGTATAAATCCACCCATCTGTCCGTCTGCAATAAATACATAATGTCGGTATCTGTCTGTCCAGCTACTTGTTTATTTGTCTATCGGTCTGGCTATGTACAGTATCAATACATCATCATCTAACCATCTACCAATCCATCTACGTAAATTTATTGTCGGACGCCGCACCTTGTCGGTATCCCTGACGGAAGGACATCCAGACATTCATGCCCATATTCAATAACGCCTCTCCTTTCGTGACACACCTCCGTCATGTACACATCCGCCGTTGTGTCCTTATGTTTTTTGTTAATATGAAGGTAGATTCAGTTTTAATAATGTAATCGTAACAAAGAAACTAACTTTAACTATAACAGTAACATTCCATATGAAATTCGCTGGAGGATCAAATCTTCACCTTGGAGGGGAAGTGGAAGACAAAATTACCTCCTATGCAGGCAAAGTACTGATGGAGAAAGGGTGTCTGTAGTAATATTTATGCATCTGAAAGTCGAAGTGCTTTACTGATTATGAGTATGTGCGTCAGGTATACGTCACTGGAATATAACGACAGGGTGCGATCATATCCACGCATGAGAGGACATGCTACCAGGCCACGCTTTATATGTCCACCACTGCTTGGGTTTCGAGTCCCAGATTAAGGAGAAGGCTTGGTTAACACGCTACTATCGACACACAGAACCGTTATATATGTGCATAGGTGAGCCATATTTAGCCTCAGTACTGAAGATTACCTCTACATTACATAAAATTATGGTTCATATTTTTACATATCATTATATTTTACAGAAGGGTGGAGCTGAGGATTATGGAGGCTTGAGTGATTTGTGAATACACGAATTACGATCTATTTCGACTTTACGCCGATGAGAGATGTCCTTTTCTGTGGATACCACTCACCTTATTTATAACAGTAGGAATATAACTCACGTGAGGACGATGATACTTTATTCTGTTATCTCTGCCGCTCATCCTATATCGTACTTCCATCACGTTCTTCAAAAAATGACATTAACCCTTTGACGACTAGAAGTGTCCCCTGAGGCAACTAAATCACACTGAGTAAAATGCCTGTCAGCTGACATTTAAGAGTTAACCAAGGTAATTTGCTGTGAAAGGTACATATATTATTAATCTACTTATACGAGTATATTTTACTTAATAGGGAGTGAAACAATAGTAATGGCACGATGATATATGGACCTCTGATGTGACCAGTAAGATAAGAGTGCAAAAGACTGAATAATCCTATAAAACAGAAGGAAATAATTACAGCAGATAATTGACACAGCAACGAAAGAGTGGAAGAGTAAAACAGTGAATGGAAAAGTTTGGAACAGTGGAAATTTGAGAATGAAGAACGGATGAACTAACGATCGAAACGGTGGAGTAGAGTGGAACATCAAGTGGAAGAGTGAATAAGGGGTAGGGGGAAAGTGCGACCCCCTACCATTGGCCCGCTTGTCACGTAGAGCTGCGGTGGCCGATGGATAGGGGGACTGGCGGGACCCTCACTCGATACCTGTAATTATCGGGACTTGTCATTGCCCTAACTGCCGAATTGCATGTGGGAACCAGGCACACCCACCCACACCCATGCACCCCCCTTCCCCACATCCCCACACCCCACTAACCCCTTCGTTCCCTCCACTCCCACCCCCACACACTCCCACACGACCCCCCACCACACTCATATCCTTACACAACCCCTCAATCTCCACTCATGTTTTCCTTCTACCATATTCACATACCCCATTCCCATATCCATTCCTTATTCTCTCACACACACACTACCACATCCATATTCCCACTAACTCACCCCCATACGTACCCTCACACTCACTCTTCATCTTCAAAATTTTTCCTCCCCATCTCCATCCGCCCATATACCCTCTCCCCTCACCTACACTCCCCCACTTCCATACGCTGTCCTCTCATGACTAGTCTTTTATTTAGTACGGCGGCAACAGAATATTATATACTTGTGTTCCCATCGCTCCAGCACGCAATATCTATAGCCCATTCACCACCAGGACGCACTTGTTTATTTATTTATTTGCCTTATGACATAATTTTCCTCGTCTTGGACTTTTTGCCTCTAAGGGTTACTCGCATCAGTATACGAAACCAACGCGTTTTTATTAATCTAGGAATCGCAAAATTACTGTGGTCGACTTAAGAAAAATCTCTGATAATAAAATGGCAAAAATTTTGATGGTAAAATTTGCTTCCCTACCGTACATTTACGCATTTCTTTTCAAAACCTGCATGGCAAGTTACAGTGAAGGTAATAAAAACACAAAATATTTACTTATTACAAACAATTTCATACAAGGCAGGGCATCGTCAATAATAGCCACTGCATCAACCGCTCTTACGTAACTGGGGTCTTGAAAGCTTAATCTTGCATGGTGTCCTTTGCAAATACTAATTCTTCATACTTTCTGTCCTAATGGGTAACTCCTGACATTTACTGACCCCTTTAATAATAAATAATACTTTCCCTTTCCCTTGTGACATTAAAGTGAGTACTAAATTTAGCGCTTTCACTAAATCGTAAGGCGCAGCAAGAATGAAAGCAGACGTCATCACACTGAGGTAATAACTTTCAAAATCAGTTTATCTGGTGAACTTTACTTTTACGTGATGCGCTGTTATCAAAGTGGAAGTAGCCATAATAACCATATCATGAAAATGTATGTAATCTCCTCAAGTGAAGAGCTACTTCAAAATTAATCCGCTGCTATAACATAACGTTAGGGATAAAGAGAGTATCATCATTACAACAAACGGGCATCATTATCACAGTAAATTACCCTTGCAATCACGGCGTTTACCTGATATAAAGTGCGGCTATCAGTTGTCATTAGTGCAGCTCTCATTTTTAAGCCTTTCACTAGCATTGCAGCGCTTGACTATTCTCATAATAAATGCAGACTAGTTTTTTTTTAGCTTAATATTTCACATCCGGTGATCTATTCTTGAAATTTAGTCCTGCTACCTGCAAGTGATATTTTTCCAGTTTAGGAACGCCCTTTCGACCTAGAGGTGTTAGAAACGGCCTTCATAATGCCATTCCTACAGGAGTTTTACGCAACGCTACATCAAATCGTTAGGAGGTAACACGAATAAACCAAGAAATAATTATCGGATTGAAGGGATTAATTGTTTTTAACCCCTTTACTGCTAAAGGCCTCACCACTCTAAAGAAAATAATCTGCTGTTGCCTTGGACTCAATAAAAATAGTGTTACCGTACTGGAAAGTTAAACGTTCTCATTTCAGAGCACATTACAAACACAGGAACGAAATATGGTTTATCTGATAAGTTCATGAGTTCAAATACACTGTTTCAAACAACAGAATTTCAATATACAAGACAAGAGAAATGTGTAACAAACTTTGCTACAAGCTCCTATATTCCATGTCTTTAGAACGTGTAATGTCTTTGGCAGAGGGGCGTAGATATTTTTCTAGAACCCACAGAGGAAAGGAATAAATATGTACGATATTCAGTGATCTTAGAACAATGACAACATGCTCAAATCTAAATAAATCCTCGGAAACAGTGCTCAATATCGAGATGCAACTACTAGGTATGAGACATTTAACTGTTCAGCAAGAGGACGCCCATTATACTTCAGTCCATTCAATGTACACACGATTCTTTAGGGGAGATATTCCAAACTAGAATTCTTAGATATGGACTTATAATTCTTTTACTGCTAGAGGACCTTGCTGTGTCGATGTAAACTATCCAGGGCAACAACAACAAGCTAAAAGAGGGTTCCATCGGGCTGAAGGGATTAATTATCGTTGCTTGTGAGATAATTACGTATCAATTAACACAGTAATCTGAAGTCGGGCCATGGGTGTTTGGGTATCACTACAGATGCTTACGTGAGAGAAGACCTGTTTACTCACAATGTTTGAGGCACCCAGGATAAAATAGGTAGGGAGAAGGCCGCTAACACACACACACACGCACACGCACACGCACACGCACACACAAATACCCAGTCACCTGTGTCTTCAGTGAGTTACCTTCGTTCGTTTTCGGTGATGGAAATAAACGTGATATATTAAAAATGTTATACAAAAAAAAATAAAAGGAAAGGCAATGGAAAAGAATTGGGTATAAACTGATAAATGTTCATGGTTTTATCCCAGTTTTGGCACAGCCGCTTTGTACCATGGGATGAACGAAGGACGAATCTTAACTCTTTCGTACATGCCACCTCCAAATGACATTATTCTTAGGAGAGACGCCGTGGTCATGAAGGGATATGAAATTATCTCCATTTACATCAACAGCGAAAAAAAAAAATCACTTCCTTGCTCCCACCAGACGATATTTTTCTGCTTGAGAGAGACTCCTTTGCCATGTTGGGGGTTAATTAAGATCAGTTAAACCATCACTGTAATTCTCACGTACGAAAGGATATTAGCGTTAGAGAAACAGGACAGGAATGCAAGGAGGAGAATTTGTAGAAAAAGGGACGGAGAAACAATTATATAAATGAAAATACAATGAAAAGCTTTGGAAATTCTTTGTTACATCCCCAAAGCAGAAGTCAACCCCAAAAAAATTCCTGTATATACTGAACAGTTACCGATCGCAAATACAGTTTCACATAATGGGATGGGAGGGAGGGATGAGATGATGGTCTATAGTTTGAGCGGCAGAGAAAACTAAATAAAGTCAGCAGAGAGCAGAGACAGACAGCATCAACACAACCACAGAAAAGAAAACAGAGAACTGAGAAAATGGAATTGGGAACAGAAATAAAAACAATTATGTAAGCGGAGAGACAAACTCCACGCGTTTTGTCACCCTACCCAACGCGGACCATAATCACACTTTCTGACGTGTTCCAATTACTGTCCGTGCTTTAATTTAACACAGGCGGGTTTTTACTAATCACCCAGCACCCATTACACTTAACTTTTCCATAAATTTTTACCAGTGAGCGGCTATGGTGGCGGTGGTAGAGGGAGTGGCGATGGAAAGGGTGGTAGAGAGAGCAGTGTTCGATTGCTGATTATATAAAAACATATATATTGATGCCTCGTTTATAGGTCGCAGGCTGAGGTCGGTAAACATATGTAGCCTGGAAAAGATTTTGTCGTAAAGGAGCTACATTTTTCATAAGCCCTTTCCATTATAACTGCGCTTTTTTTTTTTTCATTGCATCGTCAGACAATTTTATTTAGCTTTTTAATGAAAATTTAGGCAGCTGAGAAATTTGGAGGAATCTTCACTGGTTCCTGTGCTTATATAAGAAATCAAATATAATCGTCTGACAGTAGTATGAATGATATAAAATAGGGCACTGAATTTACGAATATAACCATTAAAATACCTATCTTAGAGTAGGCCATAAATCTGTCAGCCTATAGCTTCAGACACCGCTTCCTTTCCTCCCCACCAGATGCAGTCAGCCTCTTCAACAACCGTCAACCGCCAAAGAAGAAGCGAAAGAGCCGGACCGCCTTCACCAACCACCAGATCTTCGAGTTGGAGAAGCGGTTTCTTTACCAGAAGTACCTCTCACCCGCGGACAGGGACGAGTTGGCGCAAAATCTTGGTCTCAGTAACGCACAGGTAAGTTTCAGGACGATTTTACTTAACATGGGAATGCCTCTTGACTTCTAAGCTTGAGGGCGACAAACATCTTGATACTTTAACAGCCAGATGATTCTCTCTCTCTCTCTCTCTCTCTCTCTCTCTCTCTCTCTCTCTCTCTCTCTCTCTCTCTCTCTCTCTCTTTTAACGAGGAAGTCTTGTGATCACTAATGCTTCAAGAGGTACGAATTCAAATTAACGTTTTTGCTAGAGTTAGAGGATTTTACTTAGCTAGGAAAGGCCTCTCGAACTCTAAGGCCAGAAATACTTCTTGCACAGAGGCAGGGATGAGCTGGCGCAGGACCTTGGTCTTAATAGCGAACAGATTAGTAATAAGTATTTCAGAACGACGAAAATATTAGAATCAGACGATTTTACTAACCATATTAAGAATCCTCACTCAGTTTCAATGGATTCCAGGGTCAGGTACACAAACGAACTTACTTGAAGAAAGAATAAGAACAATGGAAAGATCAGACTCCTCCCTTTCTCTGTCCTGGCTGCGAAAACTTATCTTAGTTACGACAGGGATATGATCGCACATTTGTTTGTGAATACGGGTCTTTATATAGAATTGAGCAATCGGATCTTCGTCTACTTCCACTTATTTTTCTGATGCCGGGGTAACAGAACATAAAGGAAATGTCTCTTATTCGGTTCACCATACTGGAAATAAAGACGCACTGATCGGAGACAAGATTAATTTTGAAAATGTTGTCCGCCTTTAAAAGCATATCATTCTTGGGGTTTTGTTGCAGGTGTATAGGATTCATTGTACTTTTCCCTTTACGTCTCTCTTGATCACCGTTAAGTATTCATTGATTAAAAGTTGATATGTAACGATAACTCAAATATTTAGACCGTCATCTATGATACATTTATATTTTTGCTTACTTAAAAGATACAAAACATTCAGTTTAGCCCCCCAGAATTATTGCATTAGGTGGGCACAAAATCGTAGTTACACCTTACACCTTCCTCTCTCCTATGTCAGTGATCAAATGGTAGGCTTCAGTCTAGACCACATAGCTTCAATCTTACATCTCCACCTCTTCCCTTATAGCTAGATACGGGGCAGCAGCTAGCATACGAGTTCTCACTGCACCTTTTCTTAACGATTTATTTTGCATATTACAGTTAACATTTTCCATGTTATCCATATCACCTTAATGTCAAGACGGTTCGCACCAGTAACATGCACGACAAAACTGAGGTGTTATGTGTAGAAGAAATCGCTTTGGAAGAGCTGTTACGAAATCTCCAAAGCCGCTTTTCACAAGACTAACAAGCGCAGTATATATAGACCATTTCATTTCTCCATCATATTACTTTTCGAGGTTCCTGCTTGTGGGATCATGATAGAAACGTGTATGTGTGTATCGCCCTCAACTTTTGGTCCTTCTCCCCCTTGATTAAATTCTGGAAATACCCAGTTCCGTCGCCGACTGTGAACGACGGACTCTAACAGGTTAATCTAATGACATTCTCCTCCTCTCTTAATTGTAGGTGATTACGTGGCTCCAGTATTAATATCACTCTTCTTTACTCTTACGTCAGGCAGGTAATATAGCATAATATACTCCCTCCTCGTTCTCTCAGTTCCAGGTAATCACATCGCTCCAAATAATAATAATTATAACTTTTTTTTAAGGTTAATGATGAAGTAGTTAGAAGAAAAATATAATAACCTCCTCTTTAATCTCAGAGCACAGAAGTAGATACAGTCTTTAATCAAATCTCTCTACTTTTCCACCACACCAGGTGATCGCGTGGTTCCAGAATCGTGATATAATATCCAGGCTTTGAATATTAATCATACAATATTACGCCCCGTAGTTAGTAACAAGAGTTTAATATAATCAGTGAAGTATGTAGGCGAACTTCACTTTCCTTACTTTATGACCTTTCCTCCTGTCTCCCCATTCCAGGTGACCACGTGGTTTCCGAATCGTGATCTAACGTCGTGTAGTTAGAAACAAGAGCTTGGTATATTATGTGAAATTTGTAGGCTATTTTAATTTTGCTCATTTTGTGATCTTTCCCCTTCTTTCTTCCCATTCCAGGTGATCACTTGGTTCCAGAATCGACGCGCCAAGTTGAAGCGGGACATGGAGGAGCTGAAGCGTGACGTGGAGTGCACCAAGGTGATCTCGGGGAACAAGACGCTACTCGAGGCCTCCGTCAATGTGGCGGCGCTCCTCAAGGTTAAGGATTTCCCCAGGATACCCATCACCTCCCTACCGCAGCAATAGGGGCGCGCCAACCCCCTGCCGCGCCCCCTGCCGCCTCACCATCCTCACCCGCAAGCTCTGGATCTAGAGGGGCGTCGCGTCTTTCCGTCAGCGTCGTCGTCGTCGTCTGCGTCGGCTATTCCGTATGTGTTAGCTAACGGAGCGGCTGCTAGTGTGATGTGCCTGTCTCTCCTTAACGCGCAGCAGGATTCCATGAAGGCGCAAGATGGTTCAGTCAGCAGCGACGTCTTGTTAGCGTGTCCGGAGAAGGGCAAGTGTTGATAAAAGCGTCCGGAAAAGACGGGAACACGTTTAGATATGTGTCCGTCAGAGGGGGATATAAAAAAAATGTGTTGGTATGACAGGAAAAGGAGAACTAGTCAGGTGTGTGTGTGCAGGAGAAATGTGTCCGCCAATGAGTGGGAAAATGACAACTCTACGTCAATGAGTGCAGGAATAGAGGGACATACGACAAACGGGTCCATTAAAAGAAAAAACGGGTTGGGAACATGTAAAAAAAAAAAAAAATCTGGAAGCGAAGGAAAAACTGTGTTTCCGTGGCCTCCCGCCTGACATGGAATTCCCGGGGGGGTGAAAACTGAAACTGAAGAATGGTAAAATGAGCAGCCCCGTCACTCTGTCTTTCTTTCTCGTTGGCATGGAAGACTTCATTGCATTTTTTCATAACTTTGATAAGTTTCTTTTTCTTGTTTTACACTACCCTTTCAGACAGAGGGCGCCTTCTATGTCTTATTCTTGCTCTCTCAGACGAATTCATTCAACTTTTGAGAATCTTTAGAAGCCAAGGGGTTCATTCAGATATATCTAACTCCTGCAGTTCGAAAGTACGTCACTGTGGGGGGTGATAATATTCGTTGTCTTGTAGGTTACGTATTTTCTTATATCGATAAATCATACGTCAGTACTACACAGGATGATGAAGGTGTGATTCGCAAAGTGATTCGTTGGACAGAGATGTTACGAGAGCCAAAGAGAATACGTCAGTCTACCTGTCTCGTCTGTCCTTCCCCAGCCACACACCTGACTGACTCGAGGTTTGCTCGTACATCCCGTCACTCTCATCCCGCCCCGCTTCAATTGTGACACCCGGAGACGAGGAAGCAACTGAGCATGGAGGTGTGAACATTTCGGGATCCCAAAAATAATGGATACACATGGCGATACGAAAATCATGAACATCAAGACAGTGACGAATGCATAGAACACAATCACGCATTCCTACAGAGAGTCGTTCTACTCTCATCTAGTTTCGCTCATACTGTGACACCATAAGCCGAGTAAAGAACAGAGTATGGAAGCATGAAAATCTTGGGGTCACAAAAATAATGGATACGAATACTGCTACCAAAAATGTCAACACCTACAGATTTTGTGACAAAATATAACACTGTCATACACAATGATCCCGTCTTTTGTCCTTTCCACTCAAACACTCAGACTAGAAACAGCCGGATGGGCAGGAAAGTTTGACGATCTCAGCTGAATGGATATGAATGCTGCTGCTGATTCTAAAAGCAAAAAAAAAAAAAAAAAAAAAAATGGTGGTAAATTTTATAAAGAATAGCCTGCAAAGGTGGAGTCAAGCTCACATTTTCTGACCATCCTTACGTGAGATCTCCAGCGACAGTAAATGGATGAAACGACATCGGCTTCCTTCTGTTCAATTTTCTTTGGAAAGAACAAATTCTGAACGTTCTCAGATGACTCTTCCTTTCCGAATATAAACATAAAAATATTCCCGAGCCTTTTCCACTCGTGCAGTCTAACGTGATACTTAGGCTAACCACACTTTCATAATTTTTACCTTTTCTCTATATGACCATCAGAAAATATAGGGTTGCAAAAACCTTCGCCCTCTCACTTTTTATTGTACAGTCGCCATAATCAAACCGCGACCCCCAATCATCGACCCCTAACCTTCTGTCTGGCGGACATAGACGTGAGAGTGACGGGGCGCGAGCGAGGTTGTCATGTCATGTCAGTTTCCATGCAATGATGCACAGTTCTCGGTGGCAAGGAAGGCTTCGTTGCACATCACTCTTACCAATTTATTTTGCACATAACACCTTAAATGGTCACGCATGTTCCCAGTACTATCACACAAGATGATACAAAGGAGTAATGTGAAAAATAAATCGCTAAGGAAGAGATATGACGAAATCTTCCTAAAACCAATGAGAATCACTACCTGAACTTCCTAGAATGGACTCTTTAAACATGACCCAAGGTGCGTGTGTCCCTCTTGGCAGCCCAAATACTAGACACAGTGACGCAACAGTACACTTGATGGACGCTGGGAACCAAACAGCGGGAAACGATAAAAACGAACGATGCAGATTAATGAGTGAAAGCAATGGTGATGAACTGTAATCAAAGAGGTATCCAAAGCTTATGAAGATCGTCTAGAAGTGTCCCCCAAAAAAATCCTCACACTTAAGGAACTAATGGATGCTAGGAACTTTAATTACATACCGAATGGGAAAATGACGAGAATGGAAGTGACACGGGTGAAGTAACAATTAATGGACGCTAGAAAATATAAGCAGCGAAGTAGATGGAGAGGCAAAAGAGTAAAAACTAACAGTGACGCATGAAAAACAGGTGACGAACGCTGAAAAATTTAACCAGCAGGGACGAAAAGTACGAAACAAGAGGGAGAGCCCAAAGAGTGTAAGGTAGGGGAGTGGATAAAGGAGGTAGTGAGAGATGCGGGTTACGTCAGACGCGGTGTCCATCCCTCCACACCACTAGCTGACTCAAGGGGGCATGTGGTCTAGTGGGGTCAGCAGGCTCCCTTAACACCTCTTCCTTACCGGTTTATAGTTACACACGCTGTGCGATACTTTTAGCATACTAACAGTAACGTGACTGACAGTGAATGCAGCCAAATCATCTCCCAGACTGCGATACGCAATCATCGATTTTCAGTCCAGGTTCCTATTACTGCATCTACTGAAGGAACAGACTGGGGTGAAACTGGTGGCAAAAGAGGTGTGAATAATATTATGGATAATACTAAACTGTATTCATTTTAAAAAATCCTAAGGAGAAAGTACCAGCCAGCCTACTGACAAAAAGGGGCTGTGTGGCTAGAAAGCTCCTTATCATCACTTTCTTAAAAATTTATTTTTGCGTAAGACACGTTCATATTCCTGTCTATCTCTACTTATTTCCACAACGTACAGAAGAATATTAAGAACGTACAAAACAACATAAATCGGTAAACAAGAGGTGCTAGTCTAAGAACCCCATAAGGATCCGAGCCTAAGTTCCTCATGTGGCTCAGTCGGCCAGGTTGGTCTCACCTCTTTACTCACCCCATCCCTCACCATTATCATCATCATTAATATTCAGCAAGCCATCATCATCACCATCCATCACCAGCATCAACAATATCATCATCATCAGGTTATTATTATACTATGTGTCATCTTAGGTAAGGTAGTCATTTTCAACACCGAGGAATTTCTTTTTTCCTTCCCCCCCCCACTGACGTGTTTTAGTGTCAGTGAAATATAGTGGGGTAAGTGTGCCGTGTCGGAGCCGTGTCTCGCTGTGGCAGAGAATATCACTCACCTCACATCAACTTAGCACCAATTCTGTGGCGCAATATGCGGTAAGAAAAAAGGGGAATGAATTAACGTTATAATTCACTCATTCAAACTCAGTGTTACCGAGTTTAAATCTTGGGAAAAAATGAAATAAATTAATCATTTTTCATGCCTTGAATCATAGTTAATCGAGCCTACCTTTCTGAGGGGAAAAAAGGAAATAGTTAAAGCAATATTACATTTCTCCAAACAATCTAACAAAAGATAAGACTATAATTTACCCTTCTGTAAGGCAAACAAAGCCGGAACTGTCAAAGTCTCATACACATATATTCCTAGCCCGTAAACCACTGATAAAATGCTATGTGAATCTACTGTACCCTTTTGGATAAAAAAAATGAATACAATATTAACTAAATTATTAACCACATTTACGTCTTACTTAAACTCTCTAACCCAAACAATTTAATGTTTCTTAAATCTATTTCTCATTTACCTAAATTTTGTACCATAGACGAGGTGATACTTTATGTATCTACCATTCCTATTTATTACTGCATACAACTGCTCCCCTAAACTTTAATGAAAGTTTTATACAGTTATGTAAAACGAACCTCTTCAGTGTTTATGGAGGAGTGTGCATATATGGAAAAAAAAACTGCAAAATTTTAATAGGTTGTTAAAATAATTAAAAATGCAGCTGTAAAGATATAAAGTCTCCCTACCTTTTCAATGATACAGAACCCATATGCACCTGTCCATTAATTGCCGCTAGAGTGTCAGTATTTTTTTCTTCTTACCTCCAAAGAAAAATAAATTACGTTAGAATAAAAACAGGATATCCTCGTCGCAGTCTTACTTATGTTTGCACTTTTCATTAATAAAAAAAAAATCATAGAATCATGTGGTTGTAAGTGCCGCTTGGAGAGCACATGTGACTCTTTTCTGCATAAGTAAAGAAAAAAAAAAGCTATCTTGAGGATTTAAAAAAGAGCCTCCCAAAGCAACTCCTCTCGTAAATGTTTGTATCTCTCATTAATAAAGAAATCACATTAACTTGTTTTCGTTAATTAAAAGTTGGTTACCACAATTATTTCCCCTTGTTTCAGCAACTGTAAGGAAAAAATATAATTGGTTAGGTTAAGATACAAACACTTCCAAAGCAGTCCTTCATATAAATGTTCGTACCTGTCACTCGCATAAGACCTATCTGGATTTCTTTTCATCAAGTGCCAGTGAACAATTAAATTTCTTTTCAGTTTTTCTTTTCTCTTTGTCAATGTGCAAAAATAATAAATGTATCTGTTTATTTTGTAGTGGGTGAATCTTGAGGCTACTTGTCATTCAGCTAGCATTTTTTTTTCTTCATTATGGTTTTATCCTTCCACGTTACACATCCAATTAAACCTTCTGTTCATTACCTCATAGTAACGGGATTCGCTGGGTACTTAAATCTGACTACTGCCAGACGATAATCTCCAACTTATATTAATTACTACCCTCTAATATGAAGGCAAACAATCCCCAAATTTAATTATATAAATGTTCGTAACTCTTCATTTCGTAGAAAACGTTTAAAAACTTAAACTTATATAACTGCCAATTAGACAAAAACATTCTACTCTCCTTCTTCCCCCTCCCATCGTTCTGCCTTCCCCCCCTAGCTATATAATCTCCCCCACCATAACCACCTCAAGTCATCTGTGTATATAATAACTCATCTCTCTGCTATGTATATAATGAATCCGGTGTTTATACTCGTCAAGTGATATTCGTGTAAACTATAAAATGAATGTGTAAATTATAACTTCTTTTTTTAATAAAGTTCGAGGGTAAAAAAAAGTCTTCTTATAATTTCAAGGTAAAATTAATGAAATATTCTAGGTAGAGGCTTCCTTTGGTATTATAATGTTTAGGAAATATTACCCAAAGGCAGGAAGGATTTTGGCACTTGTGAATACGCGAGAATATAAACCTTATCATCTTCTCTAGGATAATTTTTGTTATT
>JAGKTI010001411.1:53644-85836 GCA_018397915.1 Birgus latro | reverse complement strand
CGTAGGACTTTTGGAGACTTCTGATGTTGGGTAACTAAGTCTCCACTTTACACTTCCTGACACCCCCTAATCTGAATACCACTGTAAGATATTATCAATAGAAACACTATTCAATGATATCCAAGTAGTTTGGAATCCATACTAAAAAAAAAAAAAACACTGTGAAAGCAATGTAAAATACGAGTGCATACGAGCCTCCCACTCCCGCTAATTCGCAGCTGGTGTTCTGTCATTTCTTACTCAAAAACCCACTCACACTTTATTATTTCTAGTATTGTATTACACTTGTATATATCTACAGTCCTTTACTGCTTCCCACACGATGTTTAGTAGGGGTAGAGGTCACAGGGCCTTTTATAATAGGCACAAAAGTGGCAGAAATGGAGGGGCGTCATTTCACCGTGAAGGATGAGAGCAAACTGACTGTATCTCGGTAGCCAAGAGTTGAAAATGTCAGCTGCTAATGTATATGCTAAGAAATAAGTCGTAGGAAATGTAGACAATACATATAAATTAGATAGTTCCATGTGAATATAAATACCACTCAGGCTTCTCCCTTCCTTTCTTATATACATTTATATTACGAAAGTAGCTCATACAGCGCATTTCACGGGAAAAAAAAGCAGGGGAAATTAGCGAACGAGTGCAGGTTGGATGTTGCTAAGTGATAATTAGCCAATTCCAGGTGTATGGCACTATCAATTACCTTATTTTACATATATATATATTATTTTGTATAAGAATAGGGCATAGGGATAATTTCAGTGGATGAAAACAGTGGAAAAATCCGGGGAAGATTTACTTAGTGCAGAGTGGCTGAGCAGATGTCCCGAGAGGGTAATGGAGGGGAGGTAGGGATGGGAGTCTAGAATGGGGGAAAATGGCTAAATTGTCAACAATGGATGGGAGTACTGATGACATTAGCAGCTCTGACTATTGTTGGACATTGGCAGTGCTGATAGATGATACAAGTCACCACCTGAAAGCCTGGGGGAATTAAAAATAACAGTCACTCAAGTGATGCCCGGCGGTATGATCCATTGCACCCCACCGTCACGAAAGTGACGACCCGCGGGTGTAGGGGTTAAGCGATGTTTCGTGCAGATTAGCACCCCCCCCCTTCCCTTCCAACGTCCCTCCTTACTGCCAATTTCCCTGACGCCAGATGCACTGTTACCAACACTGAAAGCAGCGAGTTATATGGTCTCTCACACAGAGGGGGGTCTTTTCTTTTATAAGTGACTGTACCTGGTGATTTCCACACTCTCTTGCCAGTGAATGCATCTTGCGCACATCCAGTGAGTGTGGGTAAGTCATTAGCTACATATTCACCCCAACTTCTTACAACAATACCCATTAAATTCAGAGTTAACTCACCACTATCCCTGAAATTTTGGCAGATGAACTCTGACAACTTGTGATGATGATGATCAGGATAAACATGACATCAATGACATTGACAATGGTGATGATTAGAGCTAATTCACTCACAAATTAGCACAGCAATGCACTTCTTACCTCTGAACACGTGAGAACACAATTACTGGGCACAATACAGAGATCAGGGGAGGTTTGGCGAGGCAACGCATAGGCAGTGAAACGACTGCGACAGTGGCAGGACACAGACTGAGAGGGGGACAGAGGAGCACAGGAGTGCTGTGGTTTGGTACAGGCCTGTTTTGGCACGAAATGACCTGTGAGCATCTGCGCGGTGACATTTTTTGGCCGCAAACAAAATCTCGCCTCCACAGAGGGACCATCCGCGAATGTGGAGGGGCTGCGAAAGCAGAATCTGCGAATGTTGAGGGCCATCTGTACTCCCACATGGGCTGGCACCCAGCAAAATGATATCCTCTGGCCATGACGGCCCAAGAAGAGGAGCCTTTCTAAAATCGTCCAAACCAAGGGATGGGGAGAGTTAAAATGTTCAAGGGCAGACAAGGCTGCCCTCGAATCATTAAAAACAGTAAAATTAATTGCTTCAAGGGTTAGAATAAGCCACAAAGCCATCAGGATAGCTGATATCTCTGCAGTAAAAATAGAAGAAGAGGAGGGTAGGCTGCCACTCCAGTTAAAATTAGGGAAAATAACTCCAAATCCGACACCAGCATCAGACTTTGAGTCATCGGTAAAAATGGAGACAGATCTAGCATGTATGGCAGCATGAGCTATAAACTGGGTATGAAGTACCACATCAGATGCTACAGCCTTACGGGCTGTATCATACTGGCAAACTCTGACCTCATGTAACACCCACGGTGGAACCACAGATGTCCCCATGCTCAGGACTGGACCACGCAGGAGACTGAGGTCAGTCAAGAATTCCTTTGCCCTATAACTAAAGGGGTGATGAAGTCATGGATGGAGGTCATAAAATGGGTGATGGGTGAAAGTTAAAATACAGTCATGTGTAGGAGCCTCAGGAAGTCACTGGATCCTGTATCAGCATCTCACTACATGGGATTGACGTCGTAGTTCCAACCCCATCTCCCCTGTATCCACAAGCAGGCTTGGGACAGAGGAGGTGCAAAATGCTTCTATAGCCAACGAAGTCCTGCACGATGCACAGAGTCCAAGGTAGGCTACATAACCGGGCAGGGAGAGCTGATGAATACACCTCACAACCATACACTACCTTGGCTAATATCTAAGCCTTATGGACCAAGATGAGAGTATGTCTGTCTGCACCCCAGTTCGTACGTGCCAAAACATTTAAAAGATTTTGGACTCAGAAGGCCTTAACTTGCCTTAGGTGTGAGACCCAGGTTATGCAGGGATCAAAGGTGAGGCCTAGAAACCTCACCTCCTCTGGACACGCAATCCTACAGCAATTTAAAAATAAATCTGGGTCAGAGTGCACCCCATGTAAATGGCAGAAGTGCACTGCAACAGTCTTAGATGAGAAGAATTTAAACCATGCTTCTGAGCCCAGGTAGAAGCCCTGTCTATAGCCAGCTGCAGCCGGTTCTCTGCTACCAATATGCGTGATGCAGCAAATGACATAGAGAAGTCATCCACACAGAGGGAGCTCCTCACTCCCCAAGGTAGAACCCCCACTATCCCATCTATTGCAACAGCAAATAGAGTCACATTCAAAACACTCCTCTGAGGCACTTCTTCCTCGTGAGTGTACAAGGGAGAGTGCTCACATCCCAAATGCACTTGAATCTTCCTCTCAGAAAGGAAACTTTTGATAAAGATAGGTAACTGACCACACAGACCATAAAGGTGTAACACTGACAAAATTCCACATCACCATGATGTGTCAAGCACCTTTTTCAAGTCAAAGAATACCATGACTAGGCACTGCTTTTTTTTCTTTTTTTTTATGCAAGGAAGAAGGAACCAAAGGCATAAGCAGCAAAGACAGAACACTCAAGGTGCAGAAGATTATCCAAGATGGATGGAATAAAGGCTGAATATAAAAGGGAAGTGGAGGAGTCAATGGGTATATATAGACTGGAGCAGATGGGGGATGTGGAAGGTGTGTGCAAGATACTCACAGAAGAAATCTGTACAGCATGTGAGGTGGTGTGTAGGGTGAAGAGAAGACGAAAGGGGGTTCAGGGAAGAGCATGGTGGACTCGAGAGGCTGTGGCACAAAAGAAGAAAGCATATAATGAGTGGATGAGGAACAGGGACGTCGAAGAAGGTGAGAGACGGACGAGAGAGTTACATATAGGGAGGAAGAGAGAGGTGAAAAGATTAGTAAGAGAAAGAAGGGAATGGATGAGGAATTTGGAAGGAATTTGAGTGCAAAGTGGAGGGAATGTAGGAAAATGTTCTGGAAAGAGGTAAAGAGAGCTAGACAGGGTGCCAACGAAGTTAGTGGGGGTGTGAAAGATAAAAATGGTAGATTACTAGTGGAGAAGGGAGAAAAAGGGAACAGATGGAGAGAACACTTTAATGAGTTGTTGAACATAAGGAATGAAATTAATGCAAGTATAAGTGACTGGGGAATGGTGGAGAGAAGGAGGGTTGTGAGAAGAGAGGAAGAAATCACCAGGATGGAAGTGGTGGAAGGAACGAAGAAAGTTAAAATGGGGAAAGCCCCAGGAATTGATGGAGTGTGTGGTGAAATATTGAAGCATGGGGGAGAGATAGTAACAGAATGGATGTGGAAGGTGTGCAGATTGGGCTGGGAGGAAGGTAGAGTCCCGGAGGATTGGAAGTCAGGTATAATTATTCCTCTATACATAGGAAAAGGGGAAAAAGAAGTGTGTGTGGTAATCAGGGGCATTTGCCTTCTTAGTGTAATAGGAAAAGTATATGGTAGGATACTTACTGACAGTTAGGGAAATAACGGAGGAATTAGTTGGAGAAGAACAGGGAGGTTTTAGGATGGGAAGAGGTTGTGTAGACCACATATTCATTCTTAGATCTTTAGTGGAAAAGATTCTAGAGAAGGGCAAGAAGTTGTATGCAGCCTTCATGGATTTGGAGAAAGCATATGACAGGGTGGATAGACAAGGATTGTGGAAAGTATTAAGAATATATGGAGTGGATGGGAAGTTGCTGAAGGCAGTGAAGAGTATGTATGAGGGTGCTAAGGCTGCAGTATGTGTGGATGGCAAACTGAGTGAATCTTTCCATTTGAAGGTTGGCTTGAAACAAGGATGTGTCATGTCTCCATGGTTGTTCAATCTGTACAAGGTCGGGAAGTCGATGTTGGAGCGGCCCTAGTGAGAGAGGGCACTGTTTGGAAACTCCCTGTACTGTTATTTGCAGATGATACTGTGTTGTTGAGTGAAGATGAATGAGAGCTACAAGGCTTGGTAGATGAGTTTGGGGAAGTGTGTAAGAAATGGAATGTAAAGGTGAATGTAGGGAAGAGCAAAGTGACGGTCTTCGAGAGAAGTGAAGCCAGTGAATGTACAGTGAGATTGGATGGGGAAGATATGGAGAATGTGAGTGCATTTAAGTACTTAGGTAGTGTGATGAGTAAGGATGGAAGTCTGGAGGGTGAAGTGCTTGAAAGGGTGCAGCAGGGAAGGAAGGTTGCTGGTTCATTGAAAGCAGTGATAAGAAACAGGGAAGTGAGCATGGAAGTGAAAAAGTTGCTACATGACAGTATTGTGATACCAACTGTAACATATGGAAGTGAAGCTTGGACCCTGTTGGAAGGACAGAAGTCAAGAGTGAAAGCAGTGGAAATGAGTTATTTGAGAGGAGCATGTGGAGTCACATGGAGAGACAGACTAACATTTGAGGAAGTGAAGGAGCGTTGTGGTGTGGATGTGGATGTGATAGGAAGCATTAGGAGAAACACATTAAGGTGGTTTGGGCATGTGGAGAGGATGGAGATTGAAAGACTGACGAGGAGAGTGTATGTGAGTGAAGTGGAGGGGGGGAGAGGGAGGGAGAGGCCAAGGATGAGATGGAGGGATGAAGTGGAGAGGTACATGAGAGAGGGGAGTGTGAGTTGGGAGTGGGGTAGTGAAATGGTGGGGGATAGAGTGACATGGAGGCAATTTGTTTGTGGCCACCCCGTGCGGAATTGAGGCATTTGGGAATAGATAGATAGATCTCATTTTTCTAAAATTGCACTGGGATTCAGACAAAAACCCACCAGCCTCCAACAATCAAATGAGGCAGACATTAATCATCATCTCGAACAATTTACAAAGGCAGGATATCTGGGAAATTGGGCAGTAATTGGATACAATGGTATAGTTCTTCCCTGGCTTTGGGATAGGGAGAATTATGGCTTGGAACCAGCTAGCTGACACGACCCCCTCCTCCCACACCACTGAACAATCTAACAGAAAAGCCAGAGACCCCTCCCCCACATGACAAATCATAGCATAAGGAATGTCATCATGTCCTGGAGCTGTGTCCTTGCAAGATGCTAGGGCAGCACGAAGCTCCCACAGAGTGAAGTCAGTGTTATATGGCTCTCCACCCAGAGACTGAAAACCCAGCCCTAGTCTCTCCTGATGCGCATGCTGAGCAAAATATGGTGCAGAAGGATCCCTCCTGGATACAGAATAAAACTGCTCTGCAAAAGCAGTAGCGACTTCCTAATACCCCGATATTGTATCTCCGCTGATCCTCAGCACGGGTGGAATAGTCATTTTTGTTTTCATTTTTGAAGGCTCCAACATGCTTGCATGCATTAGCCTTGGTCACCTAATGGTGGCTCTCCATGCTGCTCAGTCTCTAACAGCTTCCCTATTTAGTCCCTTAACCCTGAGGTCACACTCAATGACCTCATCCCACGTCTTTTTCGGTCTACCTCTCACTACCCTACCCCCAACATTAACATTTCTCACTTTCTGCACTCAATGGGGTGCTTTCAAAGATAGATGGCTCCACGATTTTGACAAACACATTCCCCGCACTGTTTAAAAAGCATATTTTTCTTTGTTTAACCCTTCATTAGTCAGGTGTGGTGTTTTGGCACACCAAATTTTTTAAAAGCTCATAATTTTCTAGCCAGTAATTCAAAAATTTCTTTCTGTTCCAGTACTCTCCTGATTCAGCGAGGGAAGGGATGATGTGGATTGGTTTAGTCCTGCCTCTGCTGTAATGAGAGAGAGGGGCACTTTTTTCCCCCCCCTGAGGTGTCCAGTCACCCCATCAAACTAACCATTTTATTGTGATATAGACTGGTTACTTATCTTATTTTTGCATACTGTTTATCATTACACTGATTTTAAAAATCACAAAATGTATTTTCCTGTGTGTGTTTACCTGACAAATGAGATATAAGTCCATTTATTTTTTTACTGATACTATAATTTACTGTATTTGATTATTGTAAATTAATAAACACCACCTACAAGGCATTCAATCTTATCATTAGTGATTGCAGAGATATGCTGAAGTGGCAGTATGAATATATTTTACATGTTAGTAACACTACATGCATTTTTGTACAAGGGTGTTGTAACACCCCACCGGACTAACCACGTTTGAATACCCCACAGGACTAAAGAAGGGTTAATATCTACACTGTTGTGTGAAACTGTGAATCATGGTAACATCATATACCGTAATATAAATAGAACACGTATATATAAAATAGCGTGAATTGTTTATGCAGTATTTATCATAAACGGAAATTAAAATATTATTGATGGCATGTGATGGCAAACCACCCTTTCAGTGGTCCTATATTATTTAATTTCTGCTACATTTAGTGCAAGTTTGGTTCTAAACCCCTAATGTCCTAATCGCATCAATTGATGCGATTTGATTTTTATGCCAGAATGCCTAATCGCATCGATTGAATGGGGCCTGTAAAAAACTGCCCCGATTATGACGTACATGGCTTCAGGCCAATGAGAACTCCCCCCTGAATTGGCGTGAAGGGGCATCGAACCAACGTGGGCGGTGGAGGGGCACCCCCCCTCTGGGCCACCTCCATGCCACCCTCTACTCCACTTCCTCACTCCCTCCTAGTCCCCATCACCCTCCCGCCTCTCCACGCACCTGCATCTCTTCTCCCACCACCACTTTTTTTTTTTTTTATGCAAGGAAGAAGGAACCAAAGGCCACAGGCCTGAATACTGTTCCTTCCAAGAAAAAGCAAAAACAATACAAAAGAGAGCCAAATTCAAGATCCGTTCAATTCGAGATGCCTGGACACACTGCGTTTGAAAGACTGGAGATCATAGGAAGTAGGAAATACAGACAGAGGAAGACAGTTCCAGAGATGACCAGTTGTATAAATGAGCTAGACGGGTACTACGTGCCCGTCGTAGAGGTGGAGGGATGCAAGCAGACAGTTCAGAGGAACAGTGACCATTGAAGTAGCGATAGAAGAGAGATAAAGATGCAACAGTGCGGCGAAGAGACAAAGGTTGAAGGGAATCAGTAAGAGGAGGAGAGTTAATGAGACGAAAAGCCTTTGACTCCACCCTATTGAGAAGAGCTGCATGTGGGGAGCCACCCCACACATGAGAGTTGTACTCCATACACGGGCGAATAAAACCCGTGTACAAGGTCAACAACTGTGCAGGGGTAAAGAAAGTTCGGAATCGGCTTAGCACACCTAATCCCTTGGAAGCAGATTTCACAAGAGATGTAATATGTTCTTTCCAAGACAAATCCTGAGAGAATGAAACCCCAAGCATGTTCAAGGATGATGCAGGACATAACTGTTCATTATTAAACATTAGTGGGTTGATAAATGTAAGAACTGAGTTTTTGATGCATTAAAACTAACAAGATTATTTTTACCCCAATCAGAGATACGAGCCAAGTCAGACATTAGGGGTGCCATAGCCTCATCCCTTTTTTGTTGAAATAACTGCTGAGATGGACGTTGCAGGAACCAAATGGAAATGTGAAGGGTGGAATCATCAGCATATGAGTGGATAGGGTTAGATGGACAGCTTAGAAGGTCATTAATGAGTAAAAGGAAGAGAGCAGGTGATAGGACAGAGCCCTGAGGAACACCACTGTTGATAGGTCTAGGAGAGGAACGATGGCCGTCTACAACAGCAGCTATAGAATGACCAGAAAGGAAGCTAGAGATGAAGGCACAGATAAAAGGATAGAAACCGTAGGAAGGCAGTTTGGAAATCAAAGATTTATGCCAAACTCGATCGAAAGCCTTTGAGATGTCAAGTGCAATGACAAAGCTTTCGCCAAAGTCCCAAAAGGAGGATGACCAAGAGTCTGAAAGGTAGGTGAGAAGATCGCCAGTGGAGCGTCCCTGAAGGAACCCATACTGACGATCAGAAAGAAGGTTGTGACAGGAAAGATGCTTTAAAATTTTTCTGTTAAGAATTGACTCGAAAACTTTTGAGACACAGGATGTTAAAGCAATTGGACGATGGTTAGAGGGTTGGGAATGGTCACCCTTCTTTGGGACTGGCTGAATGAGAGCAAACTTCCAGCAAGAAGGAAAGGTACAAGTTGATAGACAAAGGTGAAAGAGTTTACCTAGGCAGGGTGTAAGCACAGAAACACAGTTTTTGAGGACAACAGGAAGGACTCCATCAGGACCATATGCCTTTTTAGTATTGAGGCCAGTGATGGCAGAAAACACATCGGCTGAAGAAATTTTAATGTCAGTCAAGAGGAAGTCAGAGGGGGGAAGTGATGGAGGAATAGCACCGGAATCGTCAAAGGTGGAGTTGGAGGTGAAAGTCTGAGCGAAGAGATCTGCTTTATCAGTAGAAGAAATAGCTACAGAGCCATCAGAGTAGAAAAGAGGAGAGAAGGATGATGAGGTAAAGTTGTTAGAAAGGTTTTTGGCAAGGTGCCAGAAGGAGCGAGAAGAATTCGAGTTGGAGAGTTGGGAACACTTAGCACGGATGAAATTGTTTTTAGCAGAGCGAAGAACAGACTTAGCACGATTCCGGGCAGAAATACATAAAAGATGTGATTCAGGGGTGGGTTGGCTCCGGTACCTCTTATAGGCCCTCTCCTTGTTGCGGACAGCATTAGAACAAGCGTGATTAAACCAAGGCTTTCTTGCATTAGTCAGAGGATATGAGAAAGTGTGAAAGGAATGTATGCTTCCATGCCCGAGAGAATAACCTCCGTAACGTGCAAGGCACACTCAGATGGCTCCCGGCCAAGGAAGCAATGATCATTCCATGGAAAATCAAAGAAGTACTGTCTGAGGGCCTCCCAATCTGCAGCTCCAAAGTGCCACAGGCGGCGTTTCTTTGGAGGGTCCACAGGCCGTACTGGAGTGATAGGACAGGTTAAGGTAATAAGATTATGATCGGAGGAGCCCAACGGAGAGAAAAGATGAACAGTGTAAGCAGAAGGATTAGTTGTTAGGAAAAGGTCAAGTATGTTGGAACTCTCTCCAAGGCGGTCAGGGATACGGGTAGGGTGCTGTACAAGCTGCTCTAGGTCATTAAGGATAGAAAAGATGTAGGCTTGTTCTCCAGGTGGATCAGTGAAAGGAGAGGAGAGCAAAAGGTGGTGGTGAACATTGAAATCTCCTAGAATGGAGATTTCAGAGAAAGGAGAAATGGATAGAATGTGTTCCATCGTAGAAGTAAGATAGTCAAAGAATTTTTGATAGTCGGTAGAATTAGGAGATAAGTAAACAGCACAGATATATTTAGTCAGAGAATGACAGGAAAGCCGAAGCCAGAGAGCAGAGAATTCAGAAGAATCAAGTTCAGGAACACGAGAGCAAGATAGATCGTTGCGTACGTATGCACAACAGCCACCTTTGGCTTTGAAACGAGAATAGAGAAAGTAGGAGGATACAAAAAAGGGTTTGCTGTCAGTTGCCTCAGACAGCTGAGTTTCAGTGAGAAAAAGAAGGTGAGGTTTAGAGGAGAAGAGGTGGTGCTCGACAGCATGAAAGTTAGGGGAAAGGCCGCGAATTCACTCTCGCCCTTCCTCCCACCCTGCTAGCCTTTCCCCACCCCATCCCTCCCTCCTTGTCCCTCACTACTCTTCCAACCCCCTATAGACCCCCAAGAGGTATCAGGCCTGATGTACATAACTGTTTGGTATTACTTCTACTTCTTCCCTAGTTTACATATAATTACACCTCACCCTGTTCATTCCTCGTGTCGTACCTACCATTTTCCGTATGTATGTAGTTGGTGAATGCTATATGTTGTAATAAGTGTGATAAATGTGTAATGATAAGTTAGGATAGTAAGAAGAGATATTGGCAACAAATTATTGCTTTCTTTTTTTTCCCCTTTCATATGCATGCATCTATAGCATTATTCAACTTTATTTTGATGTCCTTGATGATTATAAACACTTATGTATGTCTGTGTTAGTTTTTGAATATGAGGCCTTGTAGGGCTACTCCCCACACCTGTTTTATCTTCCCACACCTACATACACATGTGTTTTTATCATTGGTATGACAGATCCCACTGAAATGGAGGGTTTCCACAAGAGAATTTGGTTGTTGTCGAAATTCTTCTCCTCAAGTACCACCAAGGTCTTGTAGGCCTACTCCCCACACTAGTTATCTCCTCACACCTACATACACACCTGTTTTCATGGTAGATGTTACAAAACACACTGAAATGGTTTCATGCGAAAAGCTGGTTATTTCCAACCCCCGTACCTATAAGACTACTCTCCTCAGTCTAGGCTACTTTATCTCCCAACCTAGTAATCTTCCCACACCTACATGCACCTGTTTTCATGGCTGGTGTGTCAAAACACTTTGAAATTACCTGTTTCAATAAGAAAAATAGGTAGTTATCAAAATTTTCACATTTTTTACTGTTTTCGAGGGGTAACTATTACGAACTTTTTTAACTTTGATGTGCAATTGTGTGGTAACCATTAGGCCTACAGGGGTGCGGATTGCATTGTCAGGTGTGTAAATTCTTCCTCTTTAGCCAGAACACAGTCAATTTGCCCTTGGTGAAAGTTGCCAAAACACCCCCGAATTGCGGTTGTGGGAGGTACCCTGCCTGAAACAATTGCGGTCTTTAGGGGTTAATATATAGTTTGTTCAGACTGTAAACTATGCCTAGCGGGTATCTTGACTCATTCAGTCTCTAAGTGGGCAGAAATGCTGAGTATGTACTGGGACTCAACATTTTGCTCACTCCCTTTAGGCATGCGCACCACAAGACAGTCCCGTGTTTAATATTTTTCACGAGAGATTTGTTTCCAAAACAAACGCACGAGGACTAATGCTTAAAATCATACAATTTAGACTACTTGTGGTCTGGTTAGGTTAGATGAAGTAAGATGCTGTAATTGCTTTGGAGGGTCTGAGGGGCAACACGGGACTGTCTTGTGGTGAGAATGCATGAAGGGAGTGGGCAAAATGTTGAGTCCCAGTATTTACTTGACATTAAATTTCTGCCCACAAGGAGACTGAATGAGTCAAAATACCCACTAAGCATACTTTACAGTCTGAATGAACTATGCTTTACGAACCTAACTTGCATTAAACGTAGCAGAAATTAAATAATATAGGACCACTGAAAGGGCGGGTTGCATCACATACCATCAATGATATTTTAATTTCCATTTATGATAATCATAAGGGGCTGGATCCATTATGATGTGGCAGGGGTAAACCAGCTTTGCTGTTGGGCCCTGCTGCGGATGTCACTGACTGCACTGCGCAGTTGACCCTCGTGCGATGTGGTGGGTGAGGATCTGTCCCTTCTCCCCTTTAGGGCTAAGATGCGAATGAATGTGTATGAGTGGATGAGTAAATTGTTAGTGTGTTGACCTGTCTCGGCTACCTCCCTTTTCTTGAGGGAAGCAGCCTAGGTATATAGATAGATAGATAGATAAATAATTCAAGAAAAATATATTTTTTAAACAGAGCGGGGAATGTGTTTGTCCAAATCGTGGAGCCATCTAGTGGAATACAGTACTAGGCTTTTCAGAAGCACCCCATTATCATTCCCCATCCTCTCCACATGCCGAAGCCATCTCAATCTACCTCTCCTCATCACAACACCATTACACTCCTTTCCCATCCTAACTCTCAACTTTTCCATCATAAACCTAGCCCTCCCAAGCCCTGCACTCACGGATGCACTGCACATCCACCTAAACGTAGGTGGAGAGTATTTCCCTTGGACCTTCCTCACCCACTTCCAAATCTAGTATATACGCAGACACAGACTGAAGGAAGGAATAATGATGCATTAGCACCAAGCCATAATATGACTATATGGCACTGTAGGAGTAGAGGGAAATAAGGCTGGAAGAAACACGGAAATATCATGATGAGAGGTAGGACAGAAGAGCAGAAGAGGACAGTAAAGAGAGAAAGACTGAACACACAAAGGCCACTTTTAGTCGCCTCTTATGACAAGCAGGGATACTGGGGAAGTATTTTTCCCCCCCAATCCCCAGGGGTAAGACACAGACTGAGAGTTTTGAGACGACTTGTGAGACGCTGTGAGGCAGGGAAAGGGCAGGACACCAATCAGCCATCTGGTGGTGGCTTTGGATACTACCATTTTGAGCAGGAACGTCATTTTTTCCTTTGCTTTCAGACAACAGATTCACACTTTAGAATCGGATTTCGCATATTAAAAAATTTATTTTACCAATAGCAATATTTTTTTTTCATCATTTAGATTTATTTATCTACCTAGAGCTAGATGCCATAATCCTGTAAGGGGTGGCTGTTTGTCTTTGAGTTAATGATTTTATGGGAAGGGGCACTAACCCTCCACCAACCCACTTGCTGACATGTAGGGAATACATGTGGGTTGGTTATATGGCTACCATCCAGTGTTGTAAATGATATACGTATCTATTTATGTGAAATCTGGTCAAAGTTTTGTGTTTAATTTATTAATAAAAAATCAGGATTCTGAGCAAAAACTACCTAAATTTTGCGGAAGTGTCTCGCTTTTAGTTCGACATCTCACTTTGACAGACTTGTGGTTTGTATAAATATTGATTTCATATGCAAATACACTTATTTCCATTGTAAATAAATATTTATGCAAATTGGAAGTCCGTCAAGACGTGTTGGTGATCTAAAGGGAAAATACCTGCTAACTTTAGCATGTTTTTGCTCTAACTCCTGATTTGTTTTTTTGACGATTAAGCACAATTTTAAAAATTAGATTTCACATGATTACGTATGTATGAACCTATATGGCAAAAAAAAATCATAATATTTTCCTATTAAAGGTGCCAATTTGGTAAATGACCACTGAATTAGTATTTTGTCACACAGTATCTTTCTGACACAGCTTGATAACAGCCATCGCAAACAAGAAACAAAATGAACCGGAACCAGTTTACAGACACTGCCCTCGATGATGAAGACACTCAAAGAAAACTGAATTTCAACAGCAAAGGCATAAAATGGGATACCTTGGACATGGAAATGACAAATATCAATTGGGACACTATAACAGAAAACCTTGATTCAAAAGAAATGCTGGCAACCATGACCTAAAAAATCACTGAGGTATACTCTAAAACTACAAACGTGGACAAAAAGGAACACTGCCATACCGAGGGACAAAAAAGTCTTGGTAAGAAGGAGGACTAACCTGAGAAAACAAGTACAGACCACAACACACTGCAATGCTGAGATGCCCTATTATCTTGAATCAAGACAACCAAAAAAAAAATAGCTTCCACAAGCTCACAGGAATAATGAGAGAAACAGGTTGTGTTGAAAATCATGACAAATTCTAAAATCTTCTTCAGCAGCACCAGGAAATTTGCCAAATCATTTTTTTTTCTTTTTTTAAATGCAAGGAAGAAGGAACCAAGGGCCATGGGCCCACATACTGTTCCTTCCAAGAAAAAGTAAAAACAATACAAAAGAGAGCCAAATTCAAGATCCATTCATTTCGAGATGCCTGGACACACTGCGTTTGAAAGATTGGAGATCATTGGAAGCAGGGAATACAGACAGAGGGAGACAGTTCCAGAGTTGACCAGTTGCATAAATGAAGGACTGGGAGTAACGGTTAACTCTTGCATTAGAGAGTTGGACAGAAAAGGGATGAGAGTTTGTTGCTAGACGGGTACTACGTGCCCGTCAAAGAGGTGGAGGGATGCAAGCAGACAGTTCAGAGGAAGTGTGACCATTGAAGTAGCGATAGAAGAGAGATAAGGAAGCAACAGTGCGGCGAAGAGACAAAGGTTGAAGGGAATCAGTAAGAGGAGGAGAGTTAATGAGACGAAAAGCCTTTGACTCCACCCTATTGAGAAGAACTGCGTGTGGGGAGCCTCCCTAGACATGAGAGTTGTACTCCATACACGGGCGAATAAAACCCGTGTACAAGGTCAACATCTGTGCAGGGGTAAAGAAAGTTCGGAGTCGGCCCAGCACACCTAATCTCTTGGAAGCAGATTTCACAAGAGATGTAATATGTTCTTTCCAAGACAAATCCCGAGAGACTGAAACCCCTAGCATGTTCAAGGATGATGCAGGACTAAGCTGGACATTATTAAACATTAGTGGGTAATCCTGAGGAAGATTTTGTCGGGTTGATAATTGTAAGAACTGAGTTTTTGATGCATTAAAAATAACAAGATTATTTTTACCCCAATCAGAGATATGAGCCAAGTCACACATTAGGTGTGCCATAGCCTCATCCCTTGTTTGCTGAAGTAACTGCTGAGATGGATGTTGTGGAAATCGAATGGAAAGGTGAAGGGTGGAATCATCAGCATATGAGTGGATAGGGTTAGATGTACAGCTTAGAAGGTCACTGATGAATAAAAGAAAGAGAGTTGGTGACAGGACAGAGCCCTGAGGAACACCACTGTTGATAGGTCTAGGAAAAGAACGATGGCCGTTTACAACAGCAGCTATAGAACGACCAGAAAGGAAGCTAGAGATGAAGGCACAGATAGAAGGATAGAAACCGTAGGAAGGCAGTTTGGAAATCAAAGATTTATGCCAGACTCGATCGAAAGCCTTTGAGATGTCAAGTGCGATGGCAAAGCTTTCGCCAAAGTCCCGAAAGAAGGATGACCAGGAGTCTGAAAGGTAGGTGAGAAGATCGCCAGTGGAGCGTCCCTGACGGAACCCATACTGACGATCAGAAAGAAGGTTGTGACAGGAAAGATGCTTTAAAATTTTTCTGTTAAGAACTGATTCGAAAACTTTTGATACACAGGATGTTAAAGCAATTGGACGATAGTTAGAGGGTTGGGAATGGTCACCCTTCTTTGGGACTGGCTGAATGAGAGCAAACTTCCAGCAAGAAGGAAAGGTACTGTACAAGTTGACAGACAAAGGCGAAAGAGTTTACCTAGGCAGGGTGTAAGCACAGAAGCACAGTTTTTGAGGACAACAGGAGTGACTCCATCAGGCCTATATGCCTTGTTAATATTGAGGCCAGTGATGGCAGAAAATACATCAGCTGAAGAAATTTTAATGCCAGTCATGAGGAAGTCTGAGGGGAGAAGTGATGGAGGAACAGCACCGGAATCGTCTAAGGTAGAATTGGAGGAGAAAGTCTGAGCAAAGAGATCTGCTTTATCAGTAGAAGAAATAGCTACAGAGCCATCAGAGTAGAAAAGAGGAGGGAAGGATGATGAGGTAAAGTTGTTAGAAAGGTTTTTGGCAAGGTGCCAAAAGGAGCGAGAAGAATTCGAGTTGGAGAGTTGGGACCATTTAGCACGGATGAGATTATTTTTAGCAGAGTGAAGAACAGACTTAGCATGATTCCGGGCAGAAATATAAAAAAGATGTGATTCAGGGGTGGGTTGGCTCCGGTACCTTTTAAAGGCCCTTTCTTTGTTGCGGACAGCATTAGAACAGGCGTGATTAAACCACACTTGTTGGACCCTTCATCTGCAAAGATGGCGCACCAGAAGAGGATTCGGGAAAAATTTGTAATTTCCTGGCACACCAATATGAATCAGTTTTCAATCCTCTCCACCAGGAAACAGTAGCGGTCAATCCACGGGAATTCTTTGTTGTACCAGGAAACGATACAGCCAACCAGACCACATGACAAGATATGCCGGCAGATTTTAACCCGTGGACTGCGCAATTACCATTTTTTAACCTACCCCATGGTGCACAAAAAATGAAGCATGTTTTTTTCCCTTGTTTTTGTTTATTATAAACTTAAAAGATAAACATCCAGAGCATCATCTGGTGAAAAAAAGGTAATATCTCTCTGTCTATCTTTGCGTAGGGCCATGTGTAAGTTTATGTAGGGGAATAGTAAAAAATGTAAAAACAAAAAACAAAAAATCAATTTTTGTTTTTATTTTTATTATAAACCTGAAGATAAACATCCTAGGCATCATCTGGTGAAAAGAAAAAATTCTCTCTCTCTCTCTCTCTCTCTCTCCGTCTTTGCGTAGTGCCATGTGTAACTTTGCGTGGGGGTCGAGTTGTTAATGGTAATGCATGGCCAGCACAGCCTGAGCTGTGGCTTGCAATCCATGAGTTGAGGAGAAGGATATCAAGACAGCAGTAAACAAACTAAGATCTAACTCCTTCGCTGGGTCAGACAACATTCCAGCCAAGTTACTGATAAACTGTAAGGGAGGCTTGCTGGTCCACACTATTTTCTTTAGAGGTGTTCCATAGACAATGGCCATGTCCCAGCAAAGTTAAAAGATGCCAATATTATCCCCCCACACAAGGAAGGTGCAGGGGGAACTGCAAAGTACTACAGACCAGTGGCTCCCACCTTGCACACAATCAAAAACTTTGAAAAAATTGCAAGAGACAAGATATACCCCTTCTTAGTGAACAATAGCCTACTGGACCCTGGCCAGCATGGTTTTAGGAAGGGGAGGTCGTACCTCTCATAGCTCCTCCATATTATAACAATAAACTACAAGACTTTGCCAAGGGAAACTACACAGACACTGTGTTCCTAGACTTTTGAAATGCATTTGATAAAGAAGTTCATGGCACCCTACTTCACAAACTTAGGAGCCTAAGAATCAAAGACACAAAGAAGGAAACAAATATATATATGATATCAATACACAGCAGCCTACACAAAAGTTAGCATCAAACAAAGTAGAGCAATCACCAGCATACCAACCACCAGAGGAAACTACAGTGGCATCTCACAATAGCACTGCAACACCAGCAACGGTGCAAGAGCAAATAGCACCTAGACATATGGACCAGTCTTTCTTAGAAACATTAATGCAGAATATGACAGATCTAAAATGGAAAACACAGAAAGGTCTGGATTATTTTGTACAGACTAGAAAGACTAGACACAAGAGACAAGGGCTACTACAGAATGTACCACTAGCCACCTTCTGCTGTGCTAACATTAGGGGCCTTCACCCAAAATCACACCAAACTAAGGTCCCAATCCTAGCTGAGATGGCAAATCAAGGCCTGCTCTTTGTGGCCCTAACTGAGACACACCTGAATAAGGACCACTTTGATGCAGAAATAAACTTTAAAAACTATGTACACGGTGTTTGGAACCACAGACACAACAGAAGCCATGGAGGAGTAGCAAATTACATAAGGGAAGATGTAGCAGCTACTACCGAGGAACTGCAAAACTTCTCAAATGGTACCACAGAGTTCCTAATACTTCACATAAAGAGGCTAAATTTAATACTGTACTGGTCAATGCATGCAGGCCTCCAAACACAAACCTAAAGCAGTTCCAAGAAATCTTTACAAGAACAGAAGTGCTAACAAACTTACCCACAATAACTACAGAAGTCCTGATTATGGGAGACTTAAACTTCCAATTAATCACCTGGCCTGATATGAAATTTACAGCAGGCACTATAGAAGGAAAACAACAGGCCACAGCCCTCAAAGAAATAATTGAGAACAGATATCTAAAGCAAATGATCAAGGAACCAACAAGAGGACACAACATCCTGGACCTGGTAATCACCAACAGTTTCAGCCTAGCACACTCATATGAAACAACAAATACAGTAAAACCTCTGCAAGTCAGCATCCTATAAGTTAGAATTATGCACGTCATAATGGCACATGAAAAACATTAATGAAAATAATTTAAAATGTTCAAAATAGGTAAAAGAAAAAAAGAAAAGAAAAAAAAGGATAAATATCCTCAAAGTCGTACAATGACATCTAACGGAAGGCCCATCTTTGAACGATGACCCATCATTCTTGGCTGTGAGGGCTCGTGTTGCTCCACCCGTCAGAAAATTTTCGTAAAACTACCCCTAAGACGTGAAACCTCTGCTAAGGGAAGCCATATCTCGGTATGATGATGCACCAGCTCATCATGTTCTACCCTGTGAGGGCCTGCCAGCCATCTCCCGTCCAGTGTTGCTAATATGGCCTAATATGGCGGCTTGCCTGCTAAATGTTGAGGTTAAAAAAAAAATCTGGGGGATAATTAATAAAGCTTACTCTGTATGTGGCATATTGTGAAGTCCTATCTAGCATTGCTTTCCTTAATGTTCCTTAATTTTCATCAGTCTGGTGGATTTTTATCACTGTTTAGGCCAGTCTAGCATATTCCTATGCTCTACAGTACTGTACATTCCATTTGGCAGTGCTGCTAAGTCCCGCAACCTCCTGCCTCACTCTAGCATCTGCTACCACTCGCATTGGTATTCTCTCGCATTCCACTCAGTATTCCACACTTTTATTCCTAACCAGCATGGCTTCCAAGGCTCCCAAGGCTCCTTCAGGCAGGAAGGGAATGAAGCTGAAGACCCTGAGCATTCAAGAGAAGCTGAAAGTTTTGGAAAGGATCGATGTTGGTAGCTCGATGTATGCCACATGTATTTACCTAATTGTATTTACCTAATTGTGATATACAGGAAATGAGCTACACTCGTGGGGTTCCGTCTCTGTTTCTCAATAAGTCAAATTTTGCCTTAAACTCATTTAAGTTTTTAGACCGGACGATCTCTTTGTCCAGGCTATTCCACAGGTCTATACATCTATACAGAAAACTAAATTTCTTGATGTCCTTCAAGCAGCTTGGCTTCTTTAGTTTCATTCCGTGTCCTCTTGTTGCTCTCTCATCCCACACAAACAGATTTTCTCTGTCAATTTTATCTACTCCTATCATGGTCCTGAACACTGCAATCATGTCACCCCTCTTTCTCCTTTCCTCTAAGGAGGGCAAATCCAGCCTTTCCAGCCTCTCTCTGTATGGCAAATCTGCCAGACTAGGGACCATCTTGGTGCTGTTCTTTGTATTCTCTCAATCTTGGTTATATCTTTCTTTTTGTGTGGGGACCACACTACTGCTGCATATTCTAACCTGGGCCGGATCATGGCCACTATCAATTTTTTCATCATCTCCTCATCCATGTAATGAAATGCCACTCTTATATTGGTCAAGAGTTTATATGTCTCTCTCACTATCTTATTTATGTGCTTTTCAGGTGACAAACTATCCTGGACCAGCACTCCCAAATCTTTCTCTTCTCTCACTTTTCTAACTGGTTCATTACCCATCAAATAATTCAATGATGGCCTCTTGGTACTTTTACCCATTTCCAATATTTTACATTTTTTTGAGTTGAATTTCATTTCCCACATCCGGTGGAGTTTAACCCGAAGCCAAGCACGTTTTACGATACAGAGAAGAACTGTTGTTCAATTGTAATTATGGTTAAGAAATGTTGCGCACAAGCAATCATATGCCCCCCTAGCATGTCTACACCCTACCAAGAGGCCCTCCTTATGCTTGGATTACACCCTCTTCAAGCATGGTAAGTGATTTTTGTTTTTTTGTTTCTGACTAGTTAGGAATCTCATATTTCCCATAAGTCGGAATTACAGTATAGTCAAGTTGGAATGGCCTCAGCCCCAATTATTCCAACTTATTGAAGATTTACTGTACCATCATGTCAGACCATAAGCTGATATTAAACATAAATATCAACAATAAGCACTGTGCAGAAACAGAATGTAGCAAGCAGATCCTTTGGAGAAGACAATTTCTACAGTCAAGATGCAAACTGGGACATGGTCAGGACAGACCTTCAAGAAAAACTAGCATAACCTGTTACACACAGAAGACACAAGCAAAATCCTGGATATAATCATCAGAAAATGCCAGGATATATGCAATAAATACATCCCAAAGAAGGTACTGGTACCAAAAAGGAGAAGAAGCATGCCCCAGGACTGCAGAATCTTAATGAGAAGACAACATGCACTGAGGAAAAGATTGACTAGCAGTAGCCACCACCCAATATGTAGGAAAATGGAACAGAAGCTAGATGAACTGGAGAGGAAGCTAGAGATATCAGTTGAGGAGCAACAAAGAACAAAAGAAAGACCTGGAGAGGAAACTAGAAATATCAGTTGAAAAGCAACAAAGAACAAACACAAGCCATAGGAAATATCAAAGAGAACTCCCGATACTTCTTTTCATATGCAAATAAAAAGCTCAAAACTACACCCACAATAGGCCAGCTAGTGAAGACTGATGGAAACCTCACACGAAGCCCAATGGAAATGGCAGACATCCTCAAAAAACAATATGAAAGTGTCTACAGTGCCCCATGAGCAGGCAGGGTAGTAACAAAGTCACACAGCATTTTTGTAGGTGCACCAAACACAGATAAACAGCTGGCAACAGTTACCATCAGCAAAGAGGATATAGTGAATGCCATAGACGACACTGCCCTGGATGCAGCAGCTGGACCTGATGGTTTCCACACACAACTACAGTACACCCTCACACAATGCGAGTTTGTGGGCGGCAGAAACTCTCACACTCTACGATTTCACATTGTGTGAACCAAAGAACTTATGGGAAAACCGATATATGGTGGGCATCCCACCCAGGGCTTGGTATTCAGGTCCCCTTCCAGCCTACTCTACCCTGCTGATACTTTGTCTAACAGTACTTCTAGTTGGACCAACAAATAAAATAACAAACAGAACACCATGTACCTTTATTTAAGTGACTTCTGGGCTTATTAAGAAGGGAGGGGCTTGGGGCGTTTACTCTTGCCCCGCAGGGTGGGGCGCCCTGTTGTCACTCTCACTGTCACTGCTGAGGTCTCCTGGAGGTGCCATAAAGCCTTCAAAGTCAATAGCTAAGACCAAGATGAAAAGGTGGGTAATGCTATGCTGCTAAAACAGACCACAGGATGTGAGGTAAAACATGTTTTCTCGTGGCAATAAGGAGGAGAAATGTTTGTTTACCCAGGAGTCAGTAGATGGCATGCAGATAGCTGGCCAGCTGTTCGCCATTTTGAATCTGGCTCAGTTGTCAGCCACCTGCCTTCGTTTGACTGACCAGCACTGTCCAGCCTGATACTCGTAGTAATGGCGGGAAGTCCATTTTTTTCTTGGAATCATACAGCCAATTCACGTGTTGGGAAGTTTGACTCGCAGATTTTGCATTAAATAAAACTAAGCATTTTCTGGGATGACCTCGCATTGTAGGTGATTTGCACTGAGTTCGCATTGTGTGGGGGTGCACTGTACTAAAAAAGTGTAAGCTTGTACTGCCAGTACCACTGAAGTACCTTTGGACAAAATCACTAGAAACTGGCACTGTACCCGACCTACTGAAAACTGGAATAATAACACCAATAAATAAAGAGGCAGCAAGAGGCTAGGCAGCCAATATAGGACAGAAGTACCCTACATACATCACATCTCATCAAAATCTGCAAAAGAATCATCGAGAAAAGGATGTGGAAATCTTTGAGATCAACAAAGCCTTCACTGAGGGGCAGCATGGCTTCAGACAGTACCGATCATGCCTCTCTCAACTCCTAACTCATCATGAGAACATCCTAGGAAACATCTAAGGGGGAGAAAATGAAGACGTCAGTAATCACTCTAATATCCGGACGCCAAATAACCAGACACCCCAATGTCTGCACATCATGGGCTCGGGTCTTTGGAACCAAAAAATGAAAAAAAAAAATATATATATGATTTTTTTGACCCCTAAGTTTGAACTTGACGAGCGGCGCCAAACAGCTGTGCTTGCACGCACTTCTCCTGCTCCCCAAGCTCTCCTTCCCCTCCCCAGTTCCCTCTCAACTACCATCGTGAGTAAATGATCATCGGGATGGCTGGCGCTCGTGCTTATTTTTGTTTAAACAGTTATAATTCAAAGTGTTAGGGATCAAGTGCAGCACAACACTGGATTACTGTACGTGCTTCAAGAGCATTTTCACCACTGTCAGAGCCTTAGAGGTGGGATAATCTTCGTAACAACCACCACGGAAGTGTTGTAAGTACACTGTCAACAGCTAAATACTGGTATTTTCCATACCCACTTCTAGTTCCTCATTTCTGGTTCCATTTCATTTACTCCATGCTTTGTGTCCCTTATTTGTGTGAGTTGGTGCTGTTCACGTCTAATAGGGAGTAACAGTACCCTGTCAACTGCTAAATATTTTCCATATTCACCTCTAATTCCTCATTCTCGGCTTCCTTTTCATTTATTTCATGCTTTCTGTCCCTTATTTGTCTGAACAGGGTCTTATATAAGTGCTATGCATGTCCAGTAGGGAGGTATGTTGGTGGTTTTCCGAGTTAGGCTTGGTTAGGATCCATAAGTACCAGGGCGAAAGCTTCAGGCCCAATACATGGATGGACCCAATTTCCAGACATGCCTTTGGTTGTATTACATTGGATATTGGAGGGATTACTGTACTTAGATATCACAAAAGCCTTTGACAAAGCTGACCGTGGCACCCTGGTGCACAAACTCCAGGAACATGACATTTGGGGCCCACTGGGTAGGTGGTTACGTAATTTCCTCACTGGGAGAAAACATCGTTGGTTCAGGGTATAGCTATTGTCAGAGCCAAGCATGGTCTAGAGTGGAGTACCACAAGGATCAGTTCTGGGACCACTGCTCTTCATCATACACATAGGAGATATAAATGTTAACCCTGAACACTCTGAAGCCACCTCCTTTGCTGACAACCCCAGAATCAGCAAGAAAATTACAAGCATAGATGACAGCACCCACCTACAGCAAGACCTGGATTAAGTACAAAACTGGGCCCAAGACAGTAACTTGACACTCAATGAGGATAAATCTGAACTTCTTAGATATGGCAAGAAAGAAGAATTGAAAAATTCAGCAAGCTAGAGCTATCTGCAATGGACAGAGGATCCTGTACAAGGACGGACCTGGGGATATACATGAGCAAATATGCATCCTTCACCCACCATTACAACAAAATGAGTGAAACGGCCAGGAGGCTATGCAGCTGGATACTCCGAACCTTTAAGAAAAGGGATGAGGTATGTATCAAGATGCTGTGGAAAACCCTGGTCCTAACAAGAACAGAGTACTGCTGCCAACTATGGTCACCACACAAGTTCCAAGATATCACTACCACAGAAGCCTTACAGCACACCTTCACCAGTCATATCAAAGGAGTGCAGCATCTCAACTACTGGGAGAGGCTCAGAGACCTATAGCTATATTCCCAACAACGTAGAAGGGAGCGATAAATAATAATGTACATTTGGAAGATACTGTACTTGGAGGAAAGGCAAAACAATACCGAGATTCAAGAACACATCCACCTTAGGAGAGGAAGGCTGTGCCATGTGAAAAGAACAGATGGTGCATCACAACACCTATGCTCCCTGACGCTTAATACTTTCACTTACAATGGGGAACCTCTTTAACTGTCTACCCCCAAATATATGTGACCTCACCAATGTCTGTCTATCTATCTATTGCCAGATGCCTCAATCCCGCACGGGGTGGACACAAACAAATCGCCTCCATGTCACTCTGGCCCCTGCCATTTCACTACCACACTCCCAACTCACACCCCCCTCTCTCATATACCTCTCCACTCCATCCCTCCATCTCATCCTCGGCCTCCCCCTCCCTCTCACCCCCTCCACCTCACTCACATACACTCTCCTCGTCAGTCTTTCACTCTCCATCCTCTCCACATGCCCAAACCACCTTAACGTGTTTCTCCTAACGCTTCCCATCATGTCCTCAACCACACCACAACGCTCCTTCACTTCCTCATTTGTTAGTCTGTCTCTCCATGTGACTCCACACGCTCCTCTCAAATAACTCATTTCCACTGCTCTCACTCTTGACTTCTGTCCTTCCAACAGGGTCCAAGCTTCACTTCCATATGTTAGAGTTGGTATCACAATACTGTCATGTAACAACTTTTTCACTTCCATGCTCACCTCCCTGTTTCTTATCACTGCTTTCAACGAACCAACAACCTTCCTTCTCTGCTGCACCCATTCGAGCACTTCACCCTCCAGACTTCCATCCTTACTCATCACACTGCCCAAGTACTTAAATTCACTCACATTCTCCATATCCTTCCCATCCAGTCTCACTGTACATTCACTGGCTTCACTTCTCTCGAAGACCATCACTTTACTCTTCCCTACATTCACCTTTAGATTCCGTTTCTTACACACTCTCTCAAACTCATCTACCAACCTTGCAGCTCCCCTTCGTCTTCACTCATCAACACAGTATCATCTGCAAACAACAGTACAGGGAGTTTCCAAACACTGCCCTCTCTCACTAGGGCCGCTCTAACATCCACTGCCCGACCTTGTATCTCTTTTATAACCCCATCCATGTACAGATTGAACAACCATGGAGACATGACACATGTGCTACTGGATAACTTAAAGAGGAAACTAAATAAATGGTTCAGTATCCTGCCAGATGAACCACCAACACCAGGATACCCCAGCTCCCACCACAACACCCTCATATAAGTAATTCAAAGGGCAAGAGATATAGAGCATCCTGGACTCAGCAGAGGCCCATCTCACCTGTGCCAAACAGGCAAAATTCTTCAGAGTAATCAAAATAAGTAAGTAAACATAGAGCAGAGGGTGGTTGCAAATGGCAGACTATCTTATGCAAGTCAGGTTGTCAGTGGGGTCCCCCAGGGTTCAGTACTGTAACTACTACTCTTTCTCAAACCGATGGGAGATATGGACAAAGAAGTGTCATACTCATTGCTGATGACACCAACATCGGCAAGACTATCACCACTGTGGGAGATGTACACCAGCTTTAAAAATACACTTGGGCAAGGAAGAACATGACCTTCAACAATGAGAAGTCTGAGCTGCTCAGGTGCAGAAAAAAGCAGGACATATTCGACATTCCATATCTTTACAACAGTAATGCTGAAGTGACTAAATCTTCTTCCCATGTAAAGTGTCTTGGCATATGCCTCATTTAGGAGAGCACCTACCAACACCAAATCCAGGAAAACCTTAAAGAAGGCGAAGAGAACTGTTGGGTAGATCCTCCAAACCTTCCACACAAGGGAGACAGTCTGCATGATGATGCTCTGATCATCAATGGTGCAGCCATTACTGGACAATTGAAGCCAGGTCTGGCCACACAAAACTGCAGCCATCCAAGCTTTGGAATCTGGTGCAACAGTCTTTCACAGATCAAATCTGGGATGCAAAAAGACTGAACTACAGGGAAGAACTGCAGAAACTGGACTCTATTCACAGCAAAGGCATATGATTATATACACTTGGAAAATCCTGGAGAACTTAGAACTTGGTGCCAAACCCCTCCACACATTGCCTGAAAATATAGAGCCACGAAAGCTCAAGAGCAGAGAGGATGTGTACAAAAAGGGCACTACCCACACAGGCATGAGGGAGAATCAGGACCATACTAGCAGCCAGCAAGATTCAAAGGGGTCCCAAGCTTTTCAAATCCCTACCTCATTGCATCAAAGCCATTATAAAATGTCCCACTGAAAGATTTAAGATGTAGCTAGACAAGTTTCTGCAGTGTGCCTGACAAGCTGCCAGTACCAGGGTACACTTCACTATGTCAGGCAGCTTCTAACACCATGACAGACCAACTGCACCAACAAAGAAGAGATGCAGTCTATGGGAGCAGCAGTGGACCACCATGACTGTGAGACTTAACCTTTGAACTTCACTATGAAGTTCTGGAAGAGGCTGTTACAACTGTGACTCCAGCACATTACCCCTGTCTCTTCTTGGTGTGGCTTTGCATGGTGGATATTTGTGCCCTACAATCAAATCTCTGTTCTTGGTCTTTCCAAGATCTGCCTCAAATTTTTTGACTGACTGCCCCTTTTACCCATTCTGGCAGACTGTTCCAGTTGTTAAACTCTGAGTATTTCCCGAGGTTCTGCGTTGTTCTGGTATTGAATTTTTTCTATTTCCTGAGGTTAAGTCGCCTCCTTTCACCTAGTACAGCCCTTCAGTACATGCCTGGTCATATTTGTCAGACAAGATCTTGCATTTGTACTACAAATTTACCAATGATGGGTGTCGCTGGTTAAAAAGCCTCTCCTACCGTACATTTTATGTGCGTCTATGTAATAGAAACATAATTGCTCCGTATGTCGTAATATTTGGTGGTGGATTAAATTACACGGTAAAAACAAAGTTATGGCAAGGTAAGGATTAGGCACAAAGGTCCCAGGAAGTAGTTAGGATTTAAAGTGCTACTTCCTGAATGGTTACTTTTCCACCATATGCCTTACCCATAGTTTCAGGTGTAAGATGACAACGATGGACGGTGTTTAACCAAGTCGAGTTTCTGATACACACTTCCTTTACAAAACACCCACAATGAACACACAAGACAACACACAGCCTTCTGGCTATATTGACTAGTAGCCTTACTACGCAGAGTCGCAGACTTACGATGTTCTACCTGTCAAACAAAACTAATCAGTGTTGTGACAGTTTGTATGTATGCATGAACATAGATATTTACGTAGTGATATTTGTATAGAGGTAACATTATCAAAACATTTTCTTTGAACGTCATTAATTGTGAATCTACATCGAATGAATATATAAAAGTCTAAGCATTATATTAACTCGTAGAAAATAAAAATTGTATTATGAAAACGTAACAATAAGTATTTGATAACAGTTTCTTGATAATTTAATTTAATTTAGAGATATTAATATTGCGCATGACGTACGTCTTTTATTAGCTGCCATCTTGCCATGCGACCGAGGTGAATGAGGTCTTTCCAGAGCATCAACAGGAGCGATGCCGCCGAAGAGTGAGTCTTCTGCGATTTGTTGCCTTTTTGTTTTTAGTTTTATTGATTTATATGTGTTATTTATTGTTGTTTGATTACGTACTACAGTAAGGGCTGCTACTGGTGTATTTTGAGTGTTGGGCATAAAATGGAATACAGGACTAAGTGAACTCTGCACGTGTGTGAGTGGAATTCACTGGTTTAAAAATTGTCTTCACAGATATGATTGCAGGCCTTCATGTGCAGCTGTCACATGTCTTAAAAATAAATTCGCTGAGTAACTGCCAGGATAACCCATAGCCTACGGTAGCACCGAACATTTAGTGCTGGCAGCCTGTTGTCTTTAGTATTGTGATATTTCAGAATAATATATGGTGAAACCGCATGAGCTCCCATGCATAAAATTTGCAGTTGTGTTTCTTTATCAAACGGGTGCAGCCTTTAAATATTTTTCACTGAAATGAGTCTCACAGGTTTCTCTTAAATTTCCTGGATTGTCATAGCTACTTGACATTTTCATAAACTTACCTCTGAAAGCTGTAAATGAGAATTTAGAATGCATATGTTAAATATTCTGCTGACGTCTGCCAGTAGCTGGGCATATCTGACATTCTTAATGCACACTAAAATTTGAAAGTTGGCTGTTAAAGGTTGGATTAGGTTTGGTTAAATGGTACTTATTTACCTAACAGCCATGGTGATTTGGTCAATTTTTACAGGTACAGCTCATGCGATTTCAACTTTTCATTAACATTTTCAAGTAGATTCGGTCATTCTAAGAATCTTCTATGACCTTTCTCTCAGAAATTGATAAACGAGTTACACATGATTTATTTCCGCCAGTCACAGACTATTAAGGTAAGCTTCTAGGTTAGGTTAGGTTATCATGTTAGGTAAACTTCTAGTTTAGGTTAGGTAATTTTGATAGGCTATGTTAGGTTACGTATTTTTGATAGGTTAGGTTAGGTGTTCGGAGGAGTAGACTAGCACCAGTCGAGCAGGGCAGTACTCCCAAGGTGGATGGAAGGCTGATGACAGGGTGAGCTGGAGCTCCCGTTTCATCAGCCTTCAGGACTTGTTCCTGACCATTCTCCTTTGCTGAACTTTTTCAGTGTCTCAGTAACACAGAGAGTAGTCCAGCATGCTCTCCAATACAAGTTTCTCTAACTGTTAACACCAAACTACTTGCACACTACACACTACACTTCCTTTTCAAAATTGATTATGAAAATGGCACACAAAAATCATGCCTCGGAGTTCCCAGGGGGGGGACCATAAATGCCCCCACCATCCTCCCCTCTCCTGGTGATGACTCAAAGAGCTGCCTGGAACCACTGTCTGACTCACTCCTTCTTCATTTCTGTAACATTCGCGGCCTTTCCTCTAACTTTTGCTCTGTTGAACACCACCTTTTCTCTAAACCTCACCTTCTCTTTCTCTCTGAGACTCAGCTGTCTGAGGCAACTGATAGCAAACCCTTTTCTGTATCCTCCTACTTTCTCTATTCTCATTTCAAAGCCAAAGGTGGCTGTACGCAACGATCTATCTTGCTCTTGTGTTCCTGAACTTGATTCTTCTGAATTCTCTACTCTCTGGCTTCGGCTTTCCTGTCATTCTCTGACTAAATATATCTGTGCTGTTTACTTATCTCCTAATTCTACTGACTATCAAAAATTCTTTGACTATCCTACTTCTACAATGGAACACATTCTATCCATTTCTCCTTTCTCTGAAATCTCCATTCTAGGAAGTTTCAGTGTTTACCACCACCTTTGGCTCTCCTCTCCTTTCACTGATCCACCTGGGCCCGAATACTCGAAGCTCACGTAAGTTACGTGAGTGACGGGTCATGTAACTGACTTACGTTGAAGTAGCTTACAATGTGTCTACAATCCCAGTTACAGGCGATACTCGAAACATATTTACGTGCAAGTATCTCCTCCCGCTTGTAAGTCTTTCACGTAAAGCTGGTTGTTGGCGGGACTCTTGTAGCCAATCACAGTGCAGTTCCTTACTGGCTTTAAAGAAGGGTTGCCAATGTTATAGCCAATCACAGGACAGCCAGCTGATGCGACCAAAACAAACACTTCCAGCACTCACAGAGAAGGCCAAGTGGACACCCCAGCCAGTGATGCGGCAGATTATACCCGCAAACAAGACAAGAAGGAAGATGGAGCCTATCGGCACAGCAACAGAGCCAGCCTCAAAGAAAAGGGGACCCAATTTCACTGATGATGAGATGATGGTGTTAATACGGGAGGTGGAGAAGAGGAAGGACGTGATTTTGGGAAGTTTCTTACCTACTGTTACAATAAAAGCAAAAGGCAGCTACAAGCTCCATCTTCTCTGTAGTATCACTCTCAGTGCCTTTGAATCACCTCTCTCTCCTGAGAAAGAAAATAGCACCTTTAGGGGAGAAAATATTTCCCACATCTGCCTATGTAGATCCACTCTCAACCTAAACGGTATCCAGCACACATCGTTTTGCCCATACTGTAGAGTCCTTTCACCGATCAGTGTCGTTTACCTTTGGTTAGGCTAGGTTACTAAAGGTTAGGTTAGTTTTTTTTTTTTTAATGCAAATTTTTCATGTTTTCACTTACGGTTTTATTTGGAGCTTTAATTTTTGCTCCTGTATTGTGGTATTCGATTGTAAGGTCTGGTTAATGAAAACAATTTTAATGACATTTTTTGTTTTAGAGTTTGTCATATAAAACTTATTTTGGATCTTTAATTGAATTATCTTAAGAATATACAGGTTTTATTAAAGTTTAAGCCCGGCGTGGAATTTCTTTCGTCTTCAAAGGAAAAGCCATTAGATTAGGTTAGGTTAGGTTAGGTTAATTCTCTTTTCTCTTTTGTATTTCACCTCTTATTTTTTTCTTTTTTGATATCATACACTATTTCTTCTCTTTCATTATCATCAACTCTCCAAAACTACATGCTGTGGGTCCCCACCTCTCACTATGGTTGTTTTTGCTCACAATTAACACTAAGAGCAATTCTGACGTCTCTCTCAAACACTTGCTGCTATAAAATGTCGTTTGGAAGTGCATAAACACATTAACTTACCAATATAATCCTGTGAATTGCTGTGATAAAACTGAGGAGGGCCAGCACCAGTGTCAACAACTGCCACGTAGGGGACTTACAGCTCATCCGACCCTGCTGTAAGTTACAATCCGAGATACAAACAAATATGGCCGCTACAATGTTTTGAGTATGCCTTGTAAGAACCGTCTGTAAGTTACAACAGAGAATTACAATCCAATATGGCGGCCCCCAGGCTCTGAGTATACGTTGTACGAGCTTACAATGAGAACTTACAATGTTTACATCAAGTTACAACCAACTCAGCAAGATACAATATTGTAAGTCGTTTCGAGTATCCACCCTCTGGTGAACAAGCCTACATCTTTTCTATCCTTAATGACGTAGAGCAGCTTGTACAGCACTCTACCCGTATCCCTGACCGCCTTGGAGAGAGTTCCAACATATTTGACCTTTTCCTAACAACTAATCCTTCTGCTTACACTGTTAATCTTTTCTCTCCGTTGGGCTCCTCCGATCATAACCTTATTACCTTAACCTGTCCTATTGCTCCAGTACAGCCTGTGGACCCTCCAAAGAAACGCCGCCTGTGGCACTTTGGAGCTGCAGATTGGGAGGCCCTCAGGCAGTACTTCTTTGATTTTCCTTGGAATGATTATTGCTTCCATGGCCGGGAGCCATCTGAGTGTGCCTTGCGCATTACGGAGGTTATTCTCTCAGGCATGGAAGCATACATTCCTTTCTCATATCCTCTGACTGATGCAAGAAAGCCTTGGTTTAATCACACTTGTTCTAATGCTGTCCGCAACAGAGAGAGGGCCTATAAGAGGTACCGGAGCCAACCCACCCCTGAATCACATCTTTTATATATTTCTGCCCGGAATCATGCTAAGACTAGTCTTCGCTCTTCTAAAAAAATTTCATCCATGCTAAATGTTCTCAACTCCCCAACTCGAATTTTTCTCGCTCCTTCTGGCACCTTGCCAAAAACCTTTCTAACAACTTTACCTCATCATCCTTCCCTCCTCTTTTCTACTCTGATGGCTCTGTAGTTATTTCTTCTACTGATATAGCAGATCTCTTCACTCAGACTTTTTCCTCCAATTCCACCTTAGACGATTCCAGTGCTATTCCTCCATCACTTCCCCCCTCTGACTTCCTCTTGACTGATATTAAAATTTCTTCAGCTGATGTGTTTTCTGCCATCACTGGCCTCAATACTAACAAGGCATATGGTCCTGATGGAGTCCCTCCTGTTGTCCTCAAAAACTGTGTTTCTGTGCTTACACCCTGCTTAGGTAAACTCTTTCGCCTTTGTCTCTCAACTTGTACAGTACCTTTCCTTCTTGCTGGAAGTTTGCTCTCATTCAGCCAGTCCCAAAGAAGGGTGACCATTCCCAACCCTCTAACTATCGTCCAATTCCATTAACATCCTGTGTCTCAAAAGTTTTCGAGTCAATTCTTAACAGAAAAATTTTAAACCATCTTTCCTGTCACAACCTTCTTTCTGATCGTCAGTATGGGTTCCTTCAGGGACGCTCCACTGGCGATCTTTTCACCTACCTTTCAGACTCCTGGTCATCCTCCTTTCGGGACTTTGGGGAAAGCTTTGCCATTGCACTTGACATCTCAAAGGCTTTCAATCGAGTCTGGCATAAATCTTTAATTTCCAAACTGCCCTCCTTCGGTTTCTATCCTTCTATCTGTGCCTTCATCTCTAGCTTCCTTTCTGGTCGTTCTATAGCTGCTGTTGTAGACGGCCATCGTTCTTCTCCTAGACGTATCAACAGTGGTGTTCCTCAGGGCTCTGTCCT